>JACXGK010010910.1:0-16962 GCA_016801125.1 Novumbra hubbsi
GAGGGGGCCAGGGGGAAGGGGGCTCCCTGCTGGAGGGGGCCAGGGGGAAGGGGGCTCCCTGCTGGAGGGGGCCAGGGGGAAGGGGGCTCCCTGCTGGAGGGGGCCAGGGGGAAGGGGGCTCCCTGCTGGAGGGGGCCAGCGGGAAGGGGGCTCCCTGCTGGAGGGGGAAAGGGGGAAGGGTGCTCCCCTGCTGGAGGGGGCCAGGGGGAAGGGTGCTCCCCTGCTGGGGGGGCCAGGGGGAAGGGAGCTCCCCTGCTGGGGGGGGGGGGGCAGGTGGAAAGGAAGAGGGATTGGTAAGCTTTGGGAGGGTGTCAGCAAAGGGCAAAGCAGACAGGCAGGAATGCCAGACCTGACCCACATTACCTCACCCCCTTCGTATTCTAAATATAATACGGTTGCATATCGATCAGCTATCAAAGCGGAATGACAGCCGACAGCAGGAAGCATCAATCTCAGATTACACATCTGAGTGAGTGAAAGCGTACCACTCACTCTAAGTATGTGTGGCCTATGTACGTCTGAGGTACCAATGCATGTCGTACTCTTTAGGACCGACAGGATCAGGATGCTATGCCTGCATAGTAGGACAGAGTGGTGCTGCTTTACTTGCTCAAATGCTTTCTTATGGTTGAGATTCAGCCCCTTCAGCTAACTTGAAGTCGGCCAGTGAAAACGGGACCCTGTTTTGATCAATGCTGTAATTGATTCGGATGTCTTCACGAAAGATGTTTAATACATTTCTTCTAAGTGACCTCTTCAATCTTTGCTGGACACATAAACGGTAACCTTTTGTACACACGTACGTAATATATCTCCCATTCAAAACAATATGTGCACAACTATATGGAGCTCAAATGCCGACCAAATGCAGGCTGCCTCTGGCCGAAACCAGGCTGCCCTTTCCTTTTATTGATGAGAGTGGCCTCACAATTTGTTACCGGAGTTAGTGTTGTGTGATATTAGTCCGTTTCTCATTTCCACCCAGTAAGTGAAAACTAAAAGAGAATGAGAAAAAACCCTTTTTTTTAGATGTCTCTGATACTTTCCGGAGTAGATAAATGAGCCAAGGGGACATCTAGTCTGATCTGTGAGTCTTATATATTTTAGCGGGCTGTTTACCTACTATATCTTCTGTTCTGGCCCTTCATTTCAATGTGTATAACATGACTAAGATCTGAGTATCCATCTTCCTCCTTCTCCATAATTTAGAGGCTGGGACATAGAATATTTTGAGCTGCGGTTTTCTGAAACCCAGAGCAAGTTTCAGAGTGGAGCTTTAGACTTTTACCCTCGAGCAGATGATGTATTCTGAGTACTCCGTCACAACCTGAGCTCATTCACTGGAGGCTGGCTGATGTATTTTTAAACATGCCCTTCGATGCCATTTTCATTTCCTTTTTAGCTGGAAGTGACTTTGTTCTGCATCTCATGGCATATTGATAAACCTTCGGCTGTGTGGATCTTCCCGAAAACTGCCGTCTACCAGGGACCTTGGGATATTACCGATCCGTGTCCCACCTGAGACCGCAGGGCGTGGAGATGGCGGTGATGCGGAACACCGTTCCCGGTCCGATGGCAGGGGTTCGGGATGTTTGTGGCTTGATGGCTTCGGGGATAAGATTTAGGGTGTTGTTTTTGGCTCCAGTCATTTTCTTGCCAGATTAGAGCTGTGTATGGCTGGAACACTGGCCTCGATGATCCAATCCATAACTCATATGTTCCGTTTTATTTCTCTGTTCAGTGCCGACACCTGACCTCACTGGCGGGTTCTGCCTGGTGCCGGTGGTTATATTGCGATGGGTCGTGCCGGGCTCAGTGATTGACAGCACCTGTTATTGGAGTGCTTCCTGAAGCCGCCACAGAGCTCTGAATGCACAAACCCAGTGAGCCAGGCACAGACAGGAAGGCAGAAACACTCTGCTAATCCAGCTCTCGGATCTGGGGATTTTGTTTTCCTAGTTTGTCCTCGGTTCCACGGCTCTGGTTTTGCTCTTATTGATTGCAATGTTTTCCGGGGGATTGAGGATAGAAACTCAAGGGCTTCACCTGCGTTCTCTGTGTTCCCGCTGTGCTGTGGGCAGACTGCGTCAGGAGGCTTGGAGGAACACAGCGTTATGATGACAGGTGTGCGCTAGCTGTGAAAGGATGTTTTCTCGTTATGATGTTAGGATTACAGTAGAGTGTCTTCCCATGCATTTTCTGATGAGCTGCCTTTCTGAATTTGGATGTCTTTTTTATATATATATATATATATGTAGGCATAAGATATATGTAGGCTTAAGAAAGGGAGAGATTAAATGTATTAAAGCCTGCTCAGACTGTGCAGTGAAAGCTAAAGGGCTTGTTGAAATACTCCACATTTATTTCAAAGCTCAACATTGTCACATATATGTAGAGATAAACATGTCTGGGATCCAGTGTCTGACATGGAGTCTGTTTCTGACAGTATGGTCAGAAACAAGCACACCTGTAGCCCGCTAGAGGTTATTTTGAAGGGCTCTGGCAGTGCCTGTCCTCAGTTAAGATACGAGTCCTGCTGCTGGGTTGATGCCCTCGATGGCCCTTTCCAGCTCTCCTCCTGTAACGGCCCATTTTCTGGTATCTCCGGCATGCTCTTGAGACTACTGGGAGACACAACAAACATAGCAGCAACATATGGATGTGCCATCCTGGAAGAGCTGGACTACCTGTGCAACCTGAATGGGCTGCAACGTACCGCCTCATGCTACCGGTAGTACGGACGAGTGGCACTAACAAAACACAAAACTAGAGAAAAATCTGTCAGGAAGGATAATGAGAGAGCAAATGCCTGTGGCCACCACCTGCAAAACCATTTCCTTTTTACTGTTGCCTCTCCAGTGCACCTGCTGTCATTATAATTACCACCATAACAGGTGACATTGATTGAGAATATCTTCTGATTCCTAACGGGACAGATTGATATCCCTGAAATTGAACTGACTTGGTGTTATAATGTGATGACTACGTGTTCCCTTAATTTCTTTGAGCACTGTACAGTACAACAAATATTTGATACACTGCCAATTTTGCAGGTTTTCCTACTTACAAAGCACGTAGAGGTCTGTAATGTTTTTCATAGGTACACACTTCAACTGTGAAAGACAGAATCCCCAAAAAAATCCTGAAAATCACATGATTTTTAAGTAATTAATTTGCATTTTATTGTATGACATAAGTATTTGATCACCTACCGACCAGAAAGAATTCCGGTACTCACAGACCTGTTAGATTTTCTTTTAGAAGCCCTCCGGTTCTCCACTCATTAGCTGTATTAACTGCATCTGTTTGAACTTGTTACCTGTAGAACAGACACCTGTCCACACACTCAATCATACATACTCCAACCTCTCCACAATGGCCAAGACCAGAGAGCTGTGTAAGGACATCAGGGATAAAATTGTAGACCTGCACAAGGCTGGGATGGGCTACAGGACAATAGGCAAGCACCTTGGTGAGAAGGCAACAACTGTTGGCGCAATTATTAGAAAATGGAAGTTTAAGATGACAGTCAATCACCCTCGGTCTGGGGCTCCATGCAAGATCTCAAATCGTGGGGCATCAATGATCATGAGGAAGGTGAGGGATCAGCCCAGAACTATACGGCAGGACCTGGTCAATGACTTGAAGAGAGCTGGGACCACAGTCTCAATGAAAACCATTAGTAACACACTACGCCGTCATGGATTAAAATCCTGCAGCGCACGCAAGGTCCCCCTGCTCAAGCCAGCGCATGTCCAGGCCCGTCTGAAGATGCCAATGGCCATCTGGATGATCCAGAGGAGGAATGGGAGAAGGTCATGTGGTCTGATGAGACAAAAATAGAGCTTTTTGGTCTAAACTCCACTTGCCGTGTTTGGAGGAAGAAGAAGGATGAGTACAACCCCCAAGAACACCACCAAAAAAGGTCTGTGAGAGCCGGAATTCTTACTGGTTGGTAGGTGATCAAATACTTGTGTCATACAATAAAATGCAAATTAATTACTTAAATATAATACAATGTGATTTTCTGGATTTTGGTTTTAGATTTCGTCTCTCACAGTTGAAGTGTACCTATGATAAAAAGGACAGACCTCTACATGCTTTGTAAGTAGGAAAACCTGCAAAATCGGCAGTGTATCAAACACTTGTTCTCCCCACTATATATGCATTTTCATACTTTTTGTGCTGTCTGTAGAGCATGCCCTTGGACTGCAGGGTAAGAAAACCAATATGTCATTTTGTAATTAGCTTGATCCTTCCTTTTAAAGTGCTATATTTTCTGTAATGCCTCCACCTCCCAATATGACTGTCTAGAGCTGCTGCTTTTAAGGCCCAGTATTCTCAGCCCCGTCTGACCTAATGCCTTGAGTGTACTATGTTAACGTGCTGTATGATTCTGGCTCCCTATTCTCATTTGTCTTCAATGTGATGCTTGGAGACTAGGGGGCCCGACGGTGTTTCTATGTTGTTCTTGCATGGAGTAATCAACTTTGATTTTGTAATCATGTCATATTAGATATTGCCTTGCATGTTTAGAATTGCCTAAAGTTATTTAGCTAATCATGATATTAATTACTTAGATTAATTGTTTAATTTGCTAGGAGGCACCTACATAGCCTCAGGAGAAAATGAAGTTAATATGAATTCATGGATGTGAATGGAGATGTCATGTTATTAGAATAAATTAATTTGTTTTTGAAATGTGGGAAAACACTGAGGCAGCCATGCATTAAACTCATTGACAGAAGCTGCCGATAATGAAAGGCAAAGCTATTTATTCCAATCCGTTTTTACAGGATCACTGTCAACCTCCCTGATTGATGGGGGAGAGTAGAAAACCGCTTCCATCTCCAATAGACAGAGAGCTAGAGAGGTTAGAGAGGAAGTAGAGGTGGGAGGCAGGAATGAGGGGAAGAGAGGGAGGAAGTAAAGAGGTAGAAGGGCGGGAAGAGTGGGAGGAGGTGAATAGGTGGTTAGAAGAGATGAGGAGAAGAGAGGGAGGTGAAGAAGTAGGATGGTGGAATGAGATGAAGAGAGAGAGGAAGTATATTGTTTGGTGGGATGTGGGGGAGAGAGGGAGGAAGTAAAGAGTCCTAGGAGGGTGGGATGTGGGATGTGGGGAGAGACGGAGGAGGTATAGAGTGATGTGGGTGGAGAGAAGGAGGTGGAGAGGTGGTAGGGAGGGATGTGGGAGAGAGAGGGAGGAGGTGGAGAGGTGGTAGGGAGGGATGTGGGGGAGGCACTGAGGGAGAAACCAAAGAGTATTCCTATTGTTGGATATCCACCCACAACAACCCCTTGGCCTGACTTATACCATATATCCCATGACTACCTGATACATACACAATGTCCACTTTGATATATCCCATGCCTGCCTGGATATATCCCATGTCTAGCTGGATATATACCCTGCCAACCTGGATATATACCCTGCCAACCTGGATATATACCCTGCCAACCTGGATATATCCCATGCCTACCTGGATATATCCCATGCCTACCTGGATATATCCCATGCCTACCTGGATATATCCCATGCCTACTGGATAGAAACCCCAAAATGTTGACCTACCTTTTTATGCAAGCAGATCGGCAGGGATTAAATACAGGGAGACAGCAACAACAATCTACATGAGAGAAGAGAAGGAGGTACGCATTCCCCTTCATGGGATAGTTTTCCTTGATTAGATAAAAATGTAAACTTAAAGGTATCCACAGCTGTGTAACTGTCATGAAAATCCACAGCTTTCTTAGTCATGCAGTTATGTTTATATAATATTTGTATTTCTATTACATACAGTAAAAAGTGGTTGTTCACAACTGGAGTACAAAACATTTCCATGACAGCAATCATGAATATTAATGTTGCAAGACTTTTGGAACCGTTTGACGGGAGATTTCCATGGGAACAGTTGCACATTATATTTTGAGCGATCCCGTAGAATGAGATGCTTGTGTATAGGAGCCATTTTATTAAATCATGCTCATATGTATGTAAATTAAATGTTTTTATTTTCTGGCTTAAGTATTTCAGCAATATAATAGCAGAACATGAAATGGGTCCTGTGTGATGTAAAAATGTAGGCATGTATTATTTACATGATGTGTGTGCAGTAAACAGTGGATATTTAATCAATTTTAAAAAAGGAACGTGAAAATAGTTTTCCTTTATGCAGCTGTTAATCAGAACCAGCATTTATCAGAACCAGCGGGTTCTAAAGTCCCTGCCACCCCTGTGGAAACACGCTGACCACACATCGCTCACTGTGAAGAAAGCGGTGAAAGTTCTTCAGTCAGAACCGTGGACAGGTGTAAGCAGACCCCTGGCGCTAGGAGGTCAAACACAGTTGTCCCCTCTTCTGACTCCCCTGACTCCTGCCTAATCTACCAGTGGAGCCCACACTGACAGCCACCTTTGTCCCCAGCAGCCTGACCTGTCCACACCTAAGAGGGAACAGCTCATATCCACACAAGTTCAACCGAATTCCGAATTCCCCTTCCTGTTGCTGCGTTGCTTCCTAAGAACCAGTTTGGCTGTGGGTTCATCCTATGGGTTGATCAAATGCATGTTCATAATTGGCATCACAATGCGCATTCAACCGAACCCAAGCCGGGCTGTAGTGTCCCTCACAGTACTCTGTGCGGTGTGGATGTCTGTAGTGTTCCGGACAGTACTCTGTGCGGTGTGGATGTCTGTAGTGTCCCTGACGGTACTCTGTGCGGTGTGGATGTCTGTAGTGTCCCTGACAGTACTCTGTGCGGTGTGGATGTCTGTAGTGTCCCTGACAGTACTCTGTGCGGTGTGGATGTCTGTAGTGTCCCTGACAGTACTCTGTGCGGTGTGGATGTCTGTAGTGTCCCTGACAGTACTCTGTGCGGTGTGGATGTCTGAGCCCGAGGAAACACACGTCACACCGTATGCTTGACTGAACCCGACCAGGGATATGACCGCGTCGTGTGGCTGGTTGACTCCCAGTGGTTTAATCCTTGGTAAGCCTCTACCGCTGAGCTCGCTCATTCCCACTAGTCGGGCTGAGGGGCGGGGGAAGTGACTGGTTCAGAGAGAGACTGCCGCTGCCGTTGAGGAGTGAAACCTCAGCTCCAAGCGCTCTAATGTGACAACCTATCAGAATTAAAACGTCTGCTCCCATTGAAATGTCACAGGAAATGATCAATGATTTCAATTAACTTTTTTTTATCCAGGAAACTTTGCATTGATCCCTCGGGCTGACAATGTGTAAAGGATTGGAGTGGTGATGCATTGAGTGTTGAATCAAAGCGTCACCAAGCCTCTGATGAGATCTGGCAGGCGGCTAGGTTGTCAAATGTGTACAGCACCTGTAGCCATTCTATAAGGAGTGGGTTTCCTTTTCAGCAAACACACTGACTTGAACTGTTACTTCTGTTAATCTCTGCATTCTGAACCGAATGTTGTTTCCAAGAAACTCGCAAGAAGTTCCACATGATGTCAAGTTGAATACAAATTCAATATTATAATGCTGTTTTTCAGTTCACGCCATATCAGTGGAAACTCTCGCTGTGCCAGAGGTATGAGGTAAGGCAAACATTCAGCTCTGTCCTTCTGTGCAGAAAATAACTTACTGACCATTGTTAATCTGGTAACTAGCATGTCCAAACTCAACAAATGCTGTTGCTGGCGAAGGTAGAATTTTTGAGGTACCAGGGTGAGAATATTTTTTTTTCTTTCTGATTTTGACCTGTTTACAAAAACAAATATATTGTATGTATGGCTGTATGGCTCTACAGCAGGATGAGCCTGATCATGTCCTATATCTTTTTCTGGAAAGGCTTCATCACCCTGTGTTGTCTCACATGCCAGGGCACTTTCACTTTTTCTTTTAGGTTCAAGCCCAATGGACGTTTTATATCAGACACATGTCAGTGTGATTCTGCACTTTAAAGTGGGTATAGCTTAGGTTTTCCACTGCTCTTTTATGATGGACCGAAACTACTTCATCACTAGTCATTATTGATGGGAAGTTTGCTCATCTATGGAGCACTTTAAAATCTCTTTTTTTGTCAGGCAATGTATTAAACACTTAATGTTCCCTTGTAAATTACCTGACAAAAGACTGTGACATGAATATCCCATTCAGATTTCTGGGAAATTACATTTCCTAGTTGAGATGAATCAGTCACCGTTAATAAGAAAAAAAACAGAATTAACATAACATTTGTTCTTTATTAGGGATATTGAAAATAAATAGCTTTTTCTCTGGTTTTGACTTACAGCCAATCTCCTGCTCTTCAAACGATAGGAATCATCCTATTTTCTGGCAAAATATTCAGATGATTTTGCCACATAACTGCTTGTTTATCTGTCTCTCACTCCCCCTTCTCCCCTTCTTTCTCTCTATCTTGTTCTTCCTCTCTTTATCTTTTTTCATTATCTTCCACCCCCTTTTCTTTCCTCCATCTCTCTCAATCAGTATGATTGTTGCCTTCTGACTTTTTGTACTTAGCCAGGAGGATGAAGGATGGGTTAATGGGATCATCCGACTGGGCGGAGTAGAGCTGTCATGACTGTTGTGTTCATTTGGCAGCTATCAGACTGTTAGCGACTTCTGAAGTTTCTGTGAAGTTATTCTGTTCGCTCATTTGGGTTTGTTACAATATAGATATATTTTTATTATACATCTGATTCTGAGCATTTTACAGTCGTTAGTGCATCCATTTTCATAGGTTGTCATGCTGTCCTACAGTGTGGTGGAATGAATGCACACAGAGAAAGATGGCTGGAGCCAAGCAAAGAGCGCAGGAGGTTTATTTGGCAGGTACAACGATACATCAAGGGACAGGCTGGCACAGAGTCGAAGGGCAGGCAGAAGGTTGGTAACTGGGTATCAAGATAAAAAAGAGGCAGAAGTACAGAAGAGGTTAATCCAGAGAGGTGCTCAGACAGGCAGGGGTCAGGATACTGAGAGAGACATTTACACTTCTCTAAGACGAGGGAAAAATCCTGCACAAACAGGCTTCGTGGATATGCAAAACACACAAACAACACCTCACAAGGACAGGGTGTGAATGACCATGTGGCAAGGTTCCTGCCGTACCAACAGAGATCTTAATGTGTCCCATGTCCCACTGTGCACATGTCTAGCAGGCACTTACGATTTACGTTTGGTTTGAAGTTTGTGAAAGAAGAATTCAGTTTTATACACATTATATCCCCTTTCAATTCCGTATCACTCCCAACAGCTGGGCAGAGCTCCTCTGAGTGATCCAGGTCATGGCACCGATGTAACAGTTGTGGTCTGACTGCCCTGCGTGGGGTTCGACCCAGGTTTCGTCTGGACAAAGAGACCACAACCCATGATGTGTTTTTACCATCAGCCCACAAAAGCCACAACCCTTGCCGTGTGTTGGAAACATCTTCTTCAAGGTCTCAGAGCAAGTGACACGACTAACTGACCAACCATTTCACACCCGTTACACACACCTTACGTTAACCACTTGTCAAATGTGGGCGGACTTTGACATTGCTAGTTAGAATTTTGTTTTTGCCAGCCATGTTGGCAGGTGCTCATATAGGTCTGTAATAGTGCACCATATACTGTATATGCTGAAAATATTCTGCTATTTATACCAAATGTATGCTGTGGTTGTTTCTCTACATAGTGTCATTGCTGGACTACAAGTCCTTCTGATGTTATCAGGCCGTGCTCTGCAGTAGCATGAACAGACTGTGTGCACTTCTGCCGACCGGAAAATTGTCCTCAAGTGAGATCTTGTCCTTATGTTCCTTTTGTTGACATGCATGGCACCTTCTTAATGTTAGCTTGACTGTATACTGCAACTGCTAGGGAAGATGTCAGAATCAAGCTAGCGAGGGGCACAGCGGAAAGATTCCTAGAATCCACAACTAGCCCTTCGCTTACACCTACTTGCTCAGAGTTCCTTGCATTCACATGTTGCTGACAAAACTCTGTGGGTGAGTGTAGCAAGAGATGACTAAAATAGATAAGTATGGGATACACTTGTGGCTTGAGTGATTCAGTTCAAGGTTGACTTTTAAACAATTAAACATCAATGAAAAAAAAAAAAAACTAAAGTCATTTTAGAATGAATAAACAACAGTGACATTTAAACAGTTAATGTATGTCAACTTGTTATTCGAAATACAAACACATCCCATGTGGATTCCACTTGGAATGCTGCATCTTTTTTCAATCCCAAGTAACCTCCATACCCTTGGTCATATTCCTTTCCTCAGATGTGGGAGGCTTGTACAAATGGGGAGGCACACGTGAATGTCTGAAGGGCTGGTGGACCAAAAACACCCACATAGACCTGAAGTAGGGTGTGTGTGTATGTGTGCTTATGTAACGTGTCTGTCGGTCATCAAAGTCTGGCTAAGAAATCCATTTTAGTTTAGGCCTAAATAGTTTTAGCACCTTAGCACCTTTTGGATTGAAACCCATTCATAATTTATAATCTATTCATCCAAATCTAAGAGGACATTTACACAGCTGGGTTTGCTCTGAAGCAATCCAGGTGAGGGACCTTGAGCCAAGGGCACAGCCGCCAGCCGACCAGGAGGAGGAGTGGGTGGAGGAAACGGCCCTGTCCCCCTGCTTCCCGCCTGCCCGGCCTACACCTCACAGTAATGATCTGGACCTGGCCCAGCTACTCAAACACTCGGTCTGTCTACTGTCTGAAGCATGTTTACAATGCCCAGGTAAACCATCCGGACTCAGCAGCTTGCCCGCCCGTACTGTGTTATGGGTCTCACAGAGGCCATCGGCCGTGATCGATGGTTGTGGCTGCGGACGGACCTCTGAACTGTGTAGGTGAACTAGATGGTTCATAGCGATCTAGATGTGATAATGGACGAATTGAAATGTCACATTGGTGATTCTTCGTGTGTAGGAACCAAGGAGAAAATTAGAACTACAGGCGCTGCACAGATCTCCAAGGTACCCTGCTGTATCACAGCGTTGAGTTTGAGAGGCTCTAGATGTTGAGGGTTGTGACAGGAAGCGGTCCGGCATTGGCTCCCGTGGCTGACTCCTCCCCCTGTCTGCTCTGGTCAGTGCTGGCTGCCCACGGCTGGGGAAATGGATACACATACCGGGTCCTGCGGCTCTGATGGGCATGTATGACCAGCTGGTGCCATGTAGTTTCCATGGTGAGGCGCTGTGGTCAGGCCCAGGCACGGGCCGCGGCGTGGGTGTGGTCGGTAGACGCTCCATCAGCTCCGGCTGGGAGGGTGTGGCCAGGCCATCTGCCTGGCGTTTTCTCCCCAAACCTCCTCCACGCCCCCTGTCACCAGGCCTCCCTCTACTAATCTGATCTGTCACACTCCGCCACACGCCTCCGCTGAATACTCTGTCTTTCCAGTCATCTACGCCTTGTGGTGTCATCATTCTCGTTCATTAGGTCTGACGTGTCTTGCCTGACTGGGGTTTGGCTTGTGTTACTCTGCAGTGTGTATGTTACTAGAATGGACAATGGGCTCATGCGGACCCATGAAGCACTGTGAGGACTCTGTCTTTCGGTCTGTTTGGTTCTCCTCTACAAATGAGGATTGCTCACTTCTATTATGTGATTCAGAAACTGTACCTCAGACGGGTACAAAAAAATAAAAATAAAATAAACAATAAAGCAGCTTAGCCGCAAGTGAACATGAGTATTATCAGCTTTAGAGCCCATTGAGACACCTGGGTTGTGACTGCTGCAGCAGGTAAGATAACACTTAAAACCGGGAAAGACAAAACTTTCAAAAGTGTTTCATGGGCACATTGTGCATCAACAGTAGTCACCTTGGGCCTTGTGTGTGTGTAAGCAAATTAACTCACTGTCGCTGGGTTCCTGCCTGGTCTTACTTCAAAGCAGACTGACGTTTTGTGGTATCTGTGTCCTCCAATCCTTGCACACCTTCCTATCGAAACGCTCACAAGTACTTTTAATGAGTTCTCCCTAACAGATTTCCCGGAGTGCCTCTCGATACACCTGGAGTGTATTTGTGTTTTTTTCTCCTGTATGCAGCAGGTGGGATTGCTGGGCTGTGGCAGCCTCTAGGTAAACAAAGCATTCAGAGGTGGAGAGCGATTCAATTAAGGTTAATTGAAAAGCTCGAACCGTCTGGGGTTTTAGCTCATTCTCTCTCACACTTTTTACTGTCTCCTATTCTCTCAGTTTCATACTCTGTCGCCCCTTTATCTGAAAGACTTCTCAGCTGGACTTACTTTGTCCTTCTTTTTCCTACAGTGTTTATTTACATCGTCTGCTTTGGATCTAGTCTCTGTCTGTCTGTCTGCTCGGCTTTATTTGATGGATTGAGACACGCATCTTGTCTGTTCCTTCCACGCTCTGTACATTATTCAGCAGCTGTCTCTCAAAACGTTGTTGCTGCTTTTTGCATAGTTTATAAATAATGAGGTTATAAGACATAACGTGGTCAGCCTCTGAGGAAATTGTTTTGCGCTAGCTGCAGGGCTTTAAATGAAATGTGTTTCCCAACGTGAGAACGATTTTCTAGATGGGGCTCGTGTTTCCAGAGGGTGTGACTGAGTGTGGGTTCACACATGTGCATGCACGGAGGCCGGATTGCTCGTGTGTCTGTTTGTGTGTGTAATTGAAGCATTCTCATTCTTGGAGAGGTTGTTGAAAATTTTGAGTATGTGTCGCCGAGTGTTTCACAGCAGATGTGGCTTACGGAAAAGTGAGAAGTGAAGTGTTGAGCTTTTTCCTCCTGCTCCAAGTGACTTTGATGGTAGCACCCTTAGCAGAGTCAGAACGGCGGTGTGGGAAAGTGTTAAGTTTTATAATTGAATGTTGGAGCAGGTGAGTGGCTGCCGCTAATTTAGCATCATAATCACTCGGGGAAATAAAGAGCTGTTATTACACAGCTAGCTAACATCAACACTTGATGATTGTTAAAGAGCAGTAGAGTGTGGCTCAGAGACCCCATCAATTTACACCTTCAATCTCACCTTCTAGGGATGTGACAAAAGGCCACATCCTAAAGCATTGTATAAATATATATATATATATATATATATACGCAGTGTTGTGCAAAAGTCTTATGACAACATTGTTTAAAACTGTTTATCTGGGCACTAAGTGTTTATTTGCTTATAAAAACCAAGTCAATACAAAAAAGTAAAGAGAAGTGTGGCCTCGTTTGGGTCGAATGGTCTCGACCAGTGCCTGGGACACGTGCACACCTGCAACACCTCTCCCCTCCATCTTTCCACATTTTCTGTCAAAATAAGGCAGAGCAAAATACTCTGGAGACATTTGCTAAACTGTTGGTAGGTAGTTGATAACATGTAAGATGGCGAGATACCTTAAAAGACTTTCATCAACATTCTTTATACTTGTCATTGTATTTATCCTTATTTGTATTTGGTATAAATAATATATTGTGTTTCAAAGCAAGTGAACACTAACGGCCCAAATAACAAGCTTTGCACCATTTTGTCAGTGGCCTGAGCATGACGGTTCAAAGAATGTTGTACATAATGTCCCAGAGGTTCTCCGTTGGATTCAGGTCTGGGGAGAGTGGGGGCCAGTCAATGGTGTCAAGGCCTTCATCCTTCAGGAACTGCCTACACACTCTGGCCACACCAGGCCGGGCTTTGTCCTGCACCAGGAGAAACCCAGGGACCACTGCCCCAGCGTACGGCTTGGCAATGGGTCTGAGGATTTCATCCCGGTATCAAAGAGTAGACAGGGTAGCATTAGCTAGAACGTGGAGGTCTGTGCGACCCTCCTAGGATATGCCTCCCCAGACCATCACTGACCCACCGCCAAACTGTTCATGCTGGATGATGTTGCATGCAGCATAACGTTCACCACTGTGTCTGTTTCAGGACCACTTTAGTCTGATCATACTGGTGTGATCGTATGTGTCAAAGGGTTATTGGGTATGCACAGCGTCTGTGCTTTTGCAGATTCAACATTTGAAATAAGACCGGTATCACATCTATAACTGAAGTATGAAAAATTGCTTTCATTGTCATGTCTGAGCATGATGTGAACATCCTATCATGTGACTTGAGGCTGAATCAGAAGGTCTTCATTTTTGTGTTTTAACATCACTGAGTGTGCTTTGCACTGTAAATATGATGCATGAAGTTCATAAAGTGTCATATTCCTGCAGCCCCTTGTTGTAGCCTCAACGCCTCTGACAAGGATGTGACAGTTTTGGTTTGGTTGTGTTCTATTCACACTACTGATGTCCTTCATTCACAACAATTTGCTTATGATCAAGCTGGTCAAAAGATATGTTCAGCCCATCTGTCTTTCTAGACCGCCAGGCCAAGTATATCGATGCCCATTTCATTTACGCCCAATGGATCCATCTCTTTTGCACCTAAATGTATTCCGGGTTAGAAACTGGCTACTGTACCTCCCTGACACTTAAGCTCATTTTGCATTCTAACAAATTAGTTTCCACAACAGTCCCAGAGGCAAGCCTGGATCAACATTTAATGTTAAGTTGGGAGCTAGCTATTAACTTTAGAGGGACTAACTTGTTTATCTAGCTCAATATACACTGTGTTTTTATGATTTTTCATGGAAATTGTGTGTAAATGTTGGTCTAGCTATCTAGCAATGTGTGAATGATCAGAATCAGAACTAAGAAACATTCAGATTATAAACGCAAATTCTGTTCAGCTAGTGTGTTTCGAGAAGAGATTATGATTGAATAGACAAACACGTACAAGCTTTATAACACTTTATGTTCATTGTTTATTGAACTCAAGTGAAAGTAAAATGGCTGCGCTTGCCCCTTAATGTTAGGGATCTCCCAGTTATTCCAATGGTCACACACTTAACATGTGCTGTTATATATTTGTTTTGATTATTGTGTGATGGAAATGTACATGGGTTGCAGCTGAATCCGAATTACAACCTCACTGCTGGGTCAATGTAAATTACTCTATGTATCCACATTTTGTACTGTACAACAACACTACTGAAATTCATGAAGTATTAAAAGGCTATCCCACCCATCATTAGGCAATATAGAGGCAAATTAGACAGTTTGGCATGTTAACTAATACCTGGTTAAGTCTAAATACCAACAGCTCTCTCCCTGGAGGAACAGGCCAGCTGTGACTCAAGCTGTGGTCTTTTATAATTGTGTTTATAGCTGTGGTCTATTATAATTGTGTTTATAGCTATGGTCTTTTATAGTTGTGACTATCGCAGTGGTCTTTTTTAGATTTCATACCTTTGGTCTGTTATATCTGCGTCTATATCTGGTGTCTGTTATAGCTGTGGTCTGTTATAGCTATTTGTATACCTGTATTAATGCTGGTTGGTTCTTTCTGTGTCTGTTGCTGGGAGTTGTAATTGATGTGGTCTGTTTGAGCTGGGATCTGTAATATCTGTGTCTATAACTGGTGCCTGTAATAGCTGTGTCTATATCTGTGTCTATTCTTCGGGTCTGTTACGGCCATGTCTGTAGTCAAGGTATGTTAGCTAGGGTCTTTTATCACCATGTGTTTAGCTGGGGTCTTTTATAGCCACGCCTTAAGCTGGGGGTCTTTCATGGCAGTTTTAATAGCCAGCATATTTTATAGCTGTGTCATTAGATGAGGCCTTTTATATTCCAGTAATAGATGCACGGATCTGAGGATGGGCAGACAGGTGAGGCATCAGTGGATTAAGTTAGAGCTGCAAACAGTATCAATCAGGAAGTAAGCAAACACCCCAAAGCAGTGCATATGGAGAAATATTCACTTTGTCTCCCACCAGCTGTGACTCCATTAAGGCCTTGGCTCCCTGGAACTGAGGCCCATCTGCTCTGGCTCGGAGTTTCACGGCGGTGCTGGGGCCTGGACCGGAACGTAGGGCTGTGGACGCAGCACAACTTGTTGCTCATGCACTGTAATGTAAACATTAGACCGACTCCCGGCATGGTGTCGGACATGGAACGCCTACTTCCTCGGCACCCTTAGGCCAACTGTCCGTTGTGATTGGCTGATGGGTGGGTGCGGCAAACCATCGGTAAAGGCAATATCCCCTCGGCAGCTATTTCATTAGGTACACTTTTCTAGTATCGGGTATGACCCACTGATGATTATTGAAGTATCTACGGCCTTTCTGTCATCGTGAATGAGTCCAGCCGTTCTTCCCTTATTAACAGGGTTTTTATCTCGTCATCAACCGCCACTTCTGGCATGAACGTCACACCGCCGTCACATTTAGTTCACGCCTCTTCCAAATTCCTGTGTATGTTCGCGCAACAGCTTCTTGAGCGTGCAGGTTATTTAGGGAGTTCTTTCCACGTGATTTGCTGTTGACCTGTTCGCGTTTACGAGCCGCTATACCTAATAAAGTGGACAGTGTGGTTTTGGGATATTTTTCTCCAGGCCGGTAAGCGATCAACCTCTGAACTCTGTCTCTCTGGGGATCTCATATCTACAGTATGCGGTGAAGAGAAGCTAGTTCATATTGACTTGCCTATGGCTCTCCCTACACCTCCAACAACCACACACTGTTTACAGGAACAAATCAATACAGTCGATAACCGGCTGCAAAGACTGATCCTAATATTGTTTATCGCCTTAATTACCGATTGTGCATCCGCTGGAATTGTTTATGTAATTTCCAATCGAATGTGGATAGAGTTTATTGACTGTTGTTGCTTTCTTTATCCCTCATTGAATTTGCAGGATGTTTGACCAAATCGTTTTACCGTGGGTGAGGTTTACCCCGACAGTGGTTGGTCCGAGTTGACCAGGAGCAGGTAGAGAAACAGTACTACATCAATTCACTGCTTCAACTTTTCCTTTTTCACTTATGTGACTTCAGTGGTTCTATTATGTGTGATTGGCACCGACTTTTATTCTGTCATGTCATGGGAAAGCAGCTCAAGGGTTAATGGAGTCCCGTCTTGTTCAGTGGAATTGGCCCCGATGCATGCGCATACATACACCTCTTATGGAATTGGCCCCGATGCATGCGCATACACACACCTCTTAT
>JACXGK010010911.1:0-16878 GCA_016801125.1 Novumbra hubbsi
TCCACACCAAGACCTCCACACCAAGACCTCCACACCTCAAGACCTCCACACCAAGACCTCCACACCTCAAGACCTCCACACCTCAAGACTTCCACACCTCAAGACCTCCACACACCAAGACCTCCACACCTCAAGACCTCCACACCAAGACCTCCACACCTCAAGACCTCCACGCCAAGACCTCCACACCTCAAGACCTCCACACCTCAAGACCTCCACACCAAGACCTCCACACCTCAAGACTTCCACACCAAGACCTCCTCACCTCAAGACCTCCACACCAAGACCTCCTAAATGGCACCTAGTTCCTTACATAAGGCTCTACGTTCCACCATGGCCTGTAGGAAATAAGGATCCGTTTTAATAGCTGAGTGAGCTACATTCCACCATCAGACAGTCACCGTGTCCTGGAGGGTTCTCAGCTTAGTCAGCATACCTCAGCATTCCACAGACACCCACCCATTCACACAGACACACACCCATTCACACAGACACACACCCATTCACACAGACACACACCATTCTCACACACACAGAAACACTCATGCTAACACACACACCCATGCCCCCCCCCACACACACACATGCTCACGCACACACTCATGCTCACACACACTCATGCTCTTACACCCACATGCTCTTACACACACACTCATGCTCTTACACACACATGCTCTTACACACACACTCATGCTCACACACTTATGCTCACACACACACACACACACTTATGCTCTCACACACACACACACTTATGCTCACATGGGTGCTGATAGATTGGCATTTCTTAATGGGCGGTTTGTTTTGATTTAACTTTGATTATAAAACCTATAAATAAACGGTCCTTATGAATAACTGGGTCCCGTATCTGTTAACGCTGTCTTGAAAACCTTTATTGTATTTACCTTGTTTCTTTATGATAACAGGTTAAATGAAAAGATCAGGCTGGTTTATTAAGGTTGAGGTTCTGTACATTTTAAATAAATACACAAACGCAAATTAAGATTGTAGAGTGGTATACTCAGGTATACTAGAGAAGAGGGGTATTCATCGCTACATCTAAATGACACTGACCACCAAAGAAGAGACTGAACACCAAAGGTGAAACTAAACACCAAAGGAGTGACTGAACACCAAAGAAGAGACTGAACACCAAAGGAAAGACTGAAACCAAAGAGAGACTGAACCCCAACAAAGAGACTGAACTCTTAAGGTGAAACTGAACACCAAAGGAAAGGCCAGAAGATGTACATCTTCATGTCAGAGTTAAATAAACATGGATTATACCACAAAGTTTGTGGAGATATAAACAATTTGGTAAAGGGTAAAATGTACCAAAACGAACATCATCTTAAAAACGATCTCCACTGTTTCTGGGACGGCATCCAACGAAAATGTTGGAATATAAATACAAAGAACTCATTGTTCAGATGTACAACTGTTGAAAAGTCGATACAAAAGGGTTTATCGTATAAATGCATTTATGAATTGTTATAAACTGGAGGTAAATATTGTCTTACTATTTGGCACTGACCAGCTATTGCACTACTTTGACCAATGTGCAATTTGTCAATGTGTCATTTATAAAGTGTCAACACTTTATAAATGGTTTATATTGCCTTTGCAAATGCTTAAATGAGCATTAATAGTGTCATTATAAACCCGTCACATACACTTTAAAAAAACTGAAACTTAACTAAAGTGTTACCATCTTCAGTAATATCAACAATAAGAAGGAAAAAATAACAAATACAACCATAAAAAAAAAACTTGAATATGTCTACAGGGGTACCAGCACTAACTCTATGAGTCATTGACTCCCTGAACACCTCTTTATAAACTGTAGGTTCCCTGAAAACCTCCTTGTAGACAGCCAGGTCCCTGAACACCTCCTTATAAACAGAAGTTAGCATTTTTCAACTCTGCTAAATCTGCTGGGAGTTGTTGTGACGAGGGGCGTTGAACCAACTGGATTATATGAAATGATTGGAAATAACAAGTGTGAAATTAGGGTTGAACCAACTGGATTATATGAAATGATTGGAAATAACAAGGGTGAAATTAGGGTAGAACCAACTGGATTATATGAAATGATTGGAAATAACAAGGGTGAAATTAGGGTAGAACCAACTGGATTATATGAAATGATTGGAAATAACAAGGGTGAAATTAGGGTTGAACCAACTGGATTATATGAAATGATTGGAGATAACAAGTGTGAAAATAAGGTGCAGTTTATAAACAAAATGACAATATTGTGGAGATTTTCATCCAACCCCACATGATTTTAATTTATTTTAAAGGAACTTGTGACACCTGACAGAGGAACAGTTTTAAATGACTGTCCACAGACAATGAACCCTCTCTCCCTCTTTCTCTCTTGTTCTGTCTTTGTCTCAGACTCCTCTCCATCTATCTATCCATCTATCTATCCATCTAGCTATCTCTTTCTGTATTTTTCTCTTTAATTGGGTCTCCTCTCTATCTCTCATTCTCTTTCTTTCTGCCACTCTCTCTCTCCCTGCTGTGTGGTGACTGGTTCAAGTCAGATCAATGCTCTCGCACATCTTTCTAAAATTAAACGGAGTCAAGCAAAGCGCCCACTTCTAAACAATGTCACAGATTCACATATAGCTCCGCTCCTCTTGATGCTGTTGTTTGATTCCAGAAGGGCTGAAAGACGAGTCACCGCCAGACTCCCAAGCTGCACCCTGTCCCCCTTCATAGTGAACACGGGGCTCCTGTGAAAAGCCACAAAGATAAGTAGTTCACTCTATACGGGAATAGGGCGACATTTGGTACGTAGCCTAAGTGCAATGAGACCATGTGAGCAGAGCCATTATCCAACACAAAGCCTCTCAGTCAGAACCCACGAGCTGGGAGTGGTGCCAGACAGATAGACAACATACTATTGTTGTTCCCATTGTCAGAGGCACAGTGCTGAACTAAAGAACCAACGCTGACAGGTCAGCCTCCATCACAACTCATCTGGCTGACTCAGAGGGATCGGGGTTAGTGTGTTCCTCAACGTGTGTGTGTGCACAGAACTGTGTGTATGACGGTGTATAATTCCTGTTATTGACATTTGGAAGGGTGACTGTACAGTAGACCACATGACGTCTGTCATCACATGATCCTCCGCGGTCTGAGTGCTGGTAATCAAAGCTAAAGCAGTGATTATCTCTTCTGAGTCAGCATCGACGGACCCTTTCTCCACTGATCCTGAGCAGAAACACTGGTGAAACAAAGTGCCTTGAAGCGCCAGCGCTGAAGTCAACTGAGGTGCCACCAACTTTACAAAAAAGGAAACTTTTACAAATTTCACAGAGCTCTAAATCATCGGTCCACCGGAAGGGATCTGAGGTCTCAGAGCAGACATTGCAGGGCCCGATATTGGTTGTGGTTGTTTAAAGTTGTCAAACAGGGTGGTGTTCTTGTAGCGCTGTTGATATTGGGGGTTGATATTGGGGGTTGATATTGGGGGTTGATATTGGGGGTTGATATTGGGGGTTGATATTGGGGGTGCCTGTGCCAAGTTGGTCACATGAATTAATATGCAAATCGCCGGCAGAGAGTTCACCTGGGATTTAGCCACCAGCTATCTAATGATTCCAGTCAATCTTCTCCACCCTTAGGTTTATTCATAAAGAATACTTTTTATTTGTCAAAATATGTTTAAAATCATTAAATCTATTATAACAACATTAGATTTTATTGTGCAATTATTCAGTCAATTTCAGTCCTGCCTTGTTGTGGTTTACATTAAAAAACATTATCTCTTTGGAAATCATGCATTTTACTGATCTGATTATATATTTATTTCTGTAGTATTTTTGTGAGACCTAACTGGTAAATTAAACCACATATTTTTTTAATATGCTGTTCCTTTTTAAGTATTCTTTTGGTAGGGGGAGGGGGTCTCTTGCAAAAATATATACATTTCCTGAAAGAGTTTTTTAGCAATTTTTTGTGACTTGATGCAACAAACCACTTATTTTTACAGAAACTCTACTAAAGAAAGCACAAGCAAAGCAGATATTGTTCAGCCTTCAGTAATCTATTTTAAATGTGTAAATAAAACAATTCTGTCAATTGTGTCAAAATGTTTATGCATAAATCTATCTGTATACATTTTGACAGAACGGTTTTATTTACTCAATTTCAATAGTGTAAGTGGCATTCATGTTGTTGTTTATTGGCTCTGAAGCTGCAGTGGTAGAAGGCTACTACATCAGACATGGTTCCTGCGTTTTGTTAGGGATATATAGGAGGCTTATTAACTATACGTCATACAGCTTCGGAGGCAATTCGAGCCCAATTCTCTTTCAGTGAAGAGGTCGGGGGAAATGTAACATGTGCACACAAGGTGTTAGCGAAGTTGTTAGCGAACAAAGGTTTGCGGAAAGTGCGGGAGCGTACTGGTCAGCAATACGGTGGAAAGCCGAGCTCAGATACATTGGGGAAGACAGAAAACTACATTTTGGGACAATTATCTCAGCAACTTTGTGACGCAGCTTGACAACCTGATCGTGATTGGTCGGCTGTCTGTTATTTTTTACCTAATTGAATTGATCTGTTTATTTTTCATCTCAAAGCAAATCTCCAGTGAAGAATTGTACCTGATTGACCAATTATCATAAAAAATGAAAAAGAAGGTTTGGTCTCCATTAACCCTTAGGTGCGTATGTAACCCAACCCCTCATTGACTGAATGAGTTTAGAAATATTGACATAATTATTAATTGTAAAGTAATTAATCCATGAATATGCTAAGGGGGCACCCTTTTCCTGCAGCAAGCATGCTGGGATTTTGATAATGACGCCCCTCAATGTTTTAATGTGCATAATGCAGTTTAAAAGTTGTTTTTTAACGGTGGAGAATGCATCGGGCACATCATGCCCTCTGTTTTAAACTCAGATGTTTAGTGTAAATGTGTTACCATGGTCGCGCAGTGTAATTGTGAGGTCATCCATGAGGTCAGCCGTGAGGTCATCCATGAGGTCAGCCGTGAGGTCAGTTGCAGAGAGGTTTGACTGTAGGATCAGTCACCATTGATGTCAGAATGACACAGTCCCTACAAGACAGAGATTAACCCCGTCACAAGACAGGGAAGGTGAAACCCTGCTTCGCCTTTATAACAAACGTATTCATCTTTATTACAACCTTATTCATCATCATAAAAACCTGCATCGCCTTTATAACGAACGTATTCATCTTTATTACAACCTTATTCATCATCATAAAAACCTGCATCGCCTTTATAACGAACGTATTCATCTTTATTACATCCTCATTCATCATCATAAAAACCTGCATCGCCTTTATAACGAACGTATTCATCTTTATTTCAAGCAGGGAGAGAGAAATAATGTTAAACCTCATTGCAAGAGAAAGTCTGGAAGGGTTCTAGCGGTATGACTGTTTGAACTTTGGTCTAGGTATCTAGTGTTTAACTTGAAGTAGTGTAAGAAATTAGTATTTCTCTTGGAGTAGACTAGTCTAGTTATCTAGCGTTTGATGTCAAGTAGTGTAAGTATCTAATATTTAACTTGGAGTAGTGCAGGTATCTAGTATTTAACTTTGAATAGCGCAGGTACTCTATCTAGAGTTTAACCCTTGAGTAGGGTTACATCTCTGTTTCCTACACAGTAACCCAGATTTCACCCGAATCCATGGTGGAGAACCGCAGTATATAGGTAATAGTGTGTTAGTTACTGGGTCTGTCTCTGAGTGGTACATCAATGCCCTCCTCCACACAGAAACGCGGCAGCAGCCCCCCCCCCCCCCCCCAGTCATCAGTCAGACTTCACTCCTTTCACAACATTTAGGGAGCTATTTATATCGGCTGTTTGAGTTGTACGCGTGCCATTCCATATTAAATATTTCCCCTTTTTTACTTAAAGGACGGTTTTATTTTCTCCATAAGTGGTGACTCCAAAAACAGCTGTCCACACACCACAACAAAGGATGTGGACGACTGGAAGATGTAGGACCAGCAGTTGGACTTCAGAAGAAAAATATCTCCCTTTTTATTAAGATTCTACGATCTCGGACCCTGCCACATAACTCACATAGAACGTCAACATCCCATTGGCTTCTTGCACCGTAGATTAAGTTTCCATCCTTCAGACGACTCTTGGATGGTTTGTATGTGAACGTCTAGATGTCTTGCAGTTCATTCTATAGCTCCCAGTTCCCTCTTATTCTCTTGTACCATCCCTCCCTATTTTCTCCCTCCTCCCTGTCTCCCTTGTGTCTTCTCCCTCTCCCCCTTTCCCTCACTCTCACCGGCGGAGCGGAGCGGAACGGGCCTGTATGGATGTTTGTCTTCACACTCGCAGCAGAGCAGGCCAACAGAAGCTGATCACAAGTGGTGTTTGTTTCCAATGAAAGCATGTTAATTCGGTCCACGCCGCAGTGTAAACTACCTTGGCGTTTTACAGATGTAGGCTGTTGAAGTGAATCACTGTACCTGCCTGTTTAGCCCAGCGGCTGGGAGTGCTCTGGTCAGATGCTGTGCCAGTAGGAGGGTCTGGAGCCACAACCTGAGCCAGAACACAACTGTTAATACAGTCTTCCCTCGAATACAGCAATAACTCCTGAACATGTGTGTAATGTCAGATTATTCTCCAAAGTTAATTATGTCATGGCACTTTGAGCCCTGACAGAAGAGGAACACACACACACTTACAGACACTTCTAAACACACAAAAGGCTGTTGAACACACACACACATATCTGCCACACATCCATTCCCACACACGGCTAATGATGGACACGCACAGATACACACACACAATTTAGAAAATCCGTCCGGGTTGTGTTAGGAATTAGGGTTTAGCTTTGTTAGGAAATAGGATTTTCCAACACTCCCAGTGCTGTATATTAGTGTAGTGAAGGAAGTTGCACTACGGCTCTGATGACTGCGACAGGCATTCAATTGGCAATTAGTATATTTATATTATTTGAATCTTATCCAACACATGATTCATCTTTAAGATTTAACCTTGTGATAATAGAGGGAGAGAGTTAGAGAGTGTGTGTGGTCCTGAGTGGTGTGTGTGCACGTGTGTGTGTCTCAGGCAGGGTGGGCCTAATACCCCAGTCCTCTGGGAAGACCTTGGCCAGACCTCTGACTTGGGCCAAATTTCTAGCACAGACTACATCGGGCAGCACAAACACACACACACACGTGCACTAACACACACACACACGTACACACACACATCGCCTCACCTGTCCTCACTGCAGCCACCTCCAGCCACATCAGACCACCAACGGAGAACGAAGAACCCCATGCTTTCTCCTTTAGAACGGCTACTAACAATCAAATATTACTAACAAATACCAAACTACAACCAAACACCTTCCGCACATCAACTACTAAACTACTACCATATAACTGAAAGAAAACTACTACTACCAAAAGACAACCATAAAACCACTACTAAATAACTACTAACAAACAAATATTACTAACCAACTAAAACCGAACTACAAGTAAACTCCAACCGTACACTTACAAGAAACTGCAACCATATGACTACCACCAAACCAATATTAATAACTACCAAAACAAAGGGACAACCAAACAACTACTAAACTACTACTACAAAAGGATCACCACACAACTACTACTAAACCACTCACAAACCACTGCCATGATACCCTTTGATACCATCTGAAGTGTACCCTATAGAGTCTGACTGGATGCTGTGGGCTCCAATAGAAATACCCGGAATGTGTGATGTCATTAAGGCTAAATATACGTTGATATTAGTGGTGTTTATGGTGTATTAATGGCAACGCAGCAGCAAACATGTTCCCTCAGGAGGCTGTTATTCAAACACACACACACACCAGAAGACACACACCAGAAGACACACACCAGAAGACACACACCACACTGACTTGATACATACCTGCCAGGGATTATATGACTGAGCCACAGGAAAAGGTACATTTGTTTTTGTCAAGAGGATATTCCTTTTGGCACTTTTTAAAACCCATTTATTAAAAGAAAATGCCAAGCTATATTTAATTTAGCTATTTTTAATGTAATTAGAGTAAGTAAGTTAACCGAGTATATATATATACTATATATATATAAATATTAATATACATAGTGTTTATTGTTTGTTCATGTTTATATCTACAGTATATTTATAGCCATTTCACTTTAATTTGGAGATAATTGGTAGATTTACATACATTTTTATTGTTATGTGTTCTTCAAACAGTAAACACAGTTTTCAGTTTGAAGTGTGTTTGCTTGTGTTTTGACATAATATTCTAATGTTTATCAGTTTTTTTTAAGTTGCAGACACACACACACAATATCAGCTCCTTCTATGTGCCTCTTAATGGGCAACAGCTCTGGAGGTGTGCTCTTGTTTTAGGCACCAAATATTTACTCAACTCACCGCCAAGGAAAATGTTCAACTGAACTGGAAAAGTTCAAGAGAAGAAATAGTCCTGAGGTTTATTGATATTTAAGTTAATTTACATTAGGTTACGTTATGTATAGGAGTCATGTTACTAACACAACCGAGACTTGCTGTGAGGTATGGATGAAATCTAGGATAATTTAAATCCCATATCTATTTAAATAAATCATTCAAAAAGGAAGGAACCAGCGAATGATTCTATTTGGTGTGTGTACACTAGGGTATTTGGAAGACACATGGCGTTAACAGCTGAAATTAGTTTTGATCCCATAGATTATATAGCTTGATGTTTCATAAAATGCTAATTAAGTATGTAATTTACTCAAATAAATAGGTTTGCAATTTAGTAAATTTGGCCACATTTGTAGAAATCACACTTACATGTGCAGTGTTAATGAACCATGTTGAGTACAGGGTAATGTACAATGTTCTTAAACATGGTTAATGTTAAATATTGAAAGGTTTAGAAGACATTGTTGAGAATGGTGAAAATATATAGGGTTTGGTAGAGTGGGTTAATGTGCAGTGTTAAGTAGAACGTTATTATAGTGTTGGGTAGACAAATCATGAGCAGTGTTAATGCACAGTGTTGAGTTGAAGGTTAATGTACAGTGTTAATATACAGTGTTGAGGTAGACAAATCATGAGCAGTGTTAATATACAATGTTGAGTAGAATGTTAATGTACAGACGTCTCACAGCACTCCTTAACTAGTTATCACAGTGTAATGACAATACTTCCCATCACAGCAGAACACCCAATCCTAAACCTAATCCTAACCCTAAAACCTCCCATCACAGCAGAACACACAATTCTAAACCTTAACCTAACCCTAATACCTCCCTTCACAGCGGAACACACAATCCTCAACCTAACCCTAAACCTAATACCTCCCATCACAGCAGAACACACAATCCTAAACCTAATCCTAACCCTAATACCTCCTATCACAGCAGAACACACAATCCTAAACCTAACCCTAATACCTCCCATCACAGCAGAACACACAATCCTAAACCTAAACCTAACCCTAATACCTCCCATCACAGCAGAACACACAATCCTAAACCTAAACCTAACCCTAATACCTCCCATCACAGCAGAACACACAATCCTAAACCTAAACCTAACCCTAATACCTCCCATCACAGCAGAACACACAAACCTAAACCTAACCCTCCTAAGTCATTCCATGTGTTCCACACCTGCTTCACTAAGACACAGTCTGCATATCGGATCTGTTCAAACAAACACCCCAGAACAAGATCACACAATGCCACTCAGCCCGGCTCACTGCCTAAGTGTGTGTTTCTGTGTGTGTGAGTGTGTGTTGCTGTGAGTGTGTGTTGCTGTGTGCGTGAGTGTGTGTCGCTCTGTGTGTGAGTGAGTGTGTCATGATTTACAGTCTCTTACGGGAGTCCCTCGTCAGTCGCTTCTTTGAAAGTCAGTTAGAAGTACGGAGACACACACACACAAACACACATACACAAATCACACGCACGCAAAGAAACACAAACTTACAATGAAACACCCCCACACACATTGAGACATTTCCTTGAGCCCGAAGGAAGAGAGAGAAGAAGAATACAACCTCTGTGCGGACCATTAGAATGACTGCTTGACAACCAGACAGTTTCACACTCCACCTGCTCTGCTCACACTTACCCAGCCCAGCACACCTCTCTCACACACACACACACACACACACCTCACACACACACACACACACACAGACTGACATGCTCAGATACACAAAAACATAGACACACACTCTCACAAATGCTGTGCTCTGAACACAGTACTACAGACCAGAGTCTGGACCAGACAGATATAAAGAGGGAAAGATTGAGAGGGTGAGAAAGAGAGAGAAAGCAAGAGGCAGAGAGACAGAGGGAGAGGGAGAACGGGACAGAAATCGAGGAGGAGGGGATGAAAGAGTGAATGGAGGACTGAAGAGAGAGAGGGAGGAAAGAAGGAGGGAGGATAAGAGGAGGGGATGAAAGAGTGAATAGGAGGGAGGTTACACAAGGAGCGCTGTGCTCCATATGCTGAATGGGAGGCTGAGTGAGCCGGTGTGCCCCCTCAGAAGCCTCCTCCTGTGGGAGACAGACCCCCCAGCTCCCCTGGGTCTGGAAGACCCGGCCCACCACAGGCGGAAGGAGAGAGGGGGGGAGGAGAACAGAGAGAGGGAGAGGGAAGCAGGAGGCTGTCCCAGTCAACAGGGTTTCAGTGATGACATCAGCAGCATGTGACAGGGGGAGGCAGTCAGGAAGGAGAGCAACTTTAAAGCTGTTGTCTGTCAGGCTGCTCGGCTCTCGCCTCCCGGTAACCACGCGACCACAGACACGCCAGACACGCCGCCGGGCCCCCTGGGTAACAGACAGACGCCTGGAGAGTAAATGGTTAATCTGATCGGCATCAGTCACCAGGCGACGCCGGCCAGTGAGAGCACCCTCAAACCCAACCACGCTCGCCCGGCGAGAGACGTCCACGCCATCATCAGCAGCACTCCGCAACAACCACCGAAACCCCACCGAAACCCCACCGAAACCCCACCGAGTCCCTTCCTGCGGTCTCCTGAATACTACAAATCCCACAAAGAGTTTCTCCAATAAGTTTTCTTTTTATTAATTTTTTTTGTCTCCATGACGAAGTGCGTGCTTTTGGTTTAGGAGCTTAAGGTCAAGGGTCACGCTAACCACAGAGGGACGGAGCTGGGTGTCAAGGCAACAGGGAACCATGGCTTCCAACAGTCTTTTTGGTACCGTCACGCCATGTCAACAGAACTTTTTCTGGGGTGAGTACATCGCTATTTACTGTAGGACTTTACTGTGGTGCATGATACTGTAGGACTTTACTGTGGTGCATGATACTGTAGGGCTTAACTGCTGGTCCTCACTGTAAGTGCATTACTTTGGTACTTTATACTGTAGGACTTTACTGTAAGACTTTTATAGGACTTTACTGTGGTGCTTTATACTGTAGGACTTAACTGCTGGTCCTCACTGTAAGTGCATTACTTTGGTACTTTATACTGTAGGACTTTACTATTGAACATTACTGCGGTACTTTATACTGTAGGACTCTACAGTTGAACATTACTGTGGTACTTTATACTGTAGGACTTTACTATTGAACATTACTGTGGTATTTTATACTGTAGGACTTTACTATTGAACATTACTGCGGTACCTTATACTGTAGGACTTTACTATTGAACATTACTGTGGTACTTTAGGACTTCAGAATTGACCGTGGTGTATTATATTGTAAGACTTTGCGGTAGGACTTAATTGTAATGCTTTACTCAGACTGTTTCCAGTGGTATCAGTATTGCTGTCTGTGGATGATCCTGTGACGGGTTGGGCTGGGGTGTGTCTCAGGGTCATGTGTCAAGGGTTAGGGTTAGGGTTAGGCTATGGTTTTGAACGTCAGCGTTGAGGTCAGGAGGTTAGGGAGTTAGGGTTTGGAGTCGGTTGCTATCCCTTTGCATTGGGGTTTGGGGTCACCTTAGGTCCAAGAACATTTTTACAATTTCCAAAACACTAATTTATGTTTCTATGGCACGTGAACATGATCTGAGTAAAAGCCGGTCAGAAGACGATATGGTCTCCATTCTGTTGTTAGTAAATATCTCTGAAAGGAGGAGATGTTTGCACAACTTAAAGCTACATTTGTGAATGTGAATGTAATTGTAGAACACAAACAGGCTCTGAGAGATTTCCGAGCAACGTAAACAAAGGTCCAGCATCAGAATGGATTTACAGTAGAGCATTAGAACAAGATGTTGAGATAAAACAGGAGGAACCGACAAACAGAGGAGCGCGTTATATGTCACACGTGTGTGTGTGTGTGTGTATGTGTGTGTGTGCAGCAGGGGTAAGACCAACTATGACAAATATCTCTCTATAACTTTTGAAACTATATGATCACTTCTAGCAGGATTCATATGGTCAGTTTCCAGGTTCCATCTCCACCTCCTGACATGCAAGGAAGTCCCTGTAACTCACCTTTGTTATGGGATGAAGTCCTATAATTCCTCTCAGGTCCATGATAAAACCCTATAACTCATACAACTACAAGACATTTCGTTTCAATTTGAAAACAAACATATATAAACATATCATATATTATATCAATTAGTCTAGTATTTAATATTTGACTTGTGACTACTGAACTCAGAGACAGATGTGTTCCCTAAACTTAACAACGCTGTGACAATTATACTTTAGTTATTATAGTTAAGTTGTTACCATAATTATTATATAGAGAAATGAAAAATGTATTTAAGAAAATACAGAACAGGCATTTATGTTTAATGCAGAAAATGTAAAGCAATAAATCTAAAGAAATTCTGAACTTGAAAATCAAGATCCATTCTAATAAACACATTTATTTATTAATCACTTAACCTATGAAATCAATTTTATTTAAATGTATGTCATTGTTTTCAAAATGTCACAATTGGAATCATCACAGAATGCGACTTCTATATTAATTGTTATTGGCCTATGGATTCAAACATTTTAAATACATTAATTATGTAATAAAAAAATACAAATAGCATTAAATCTAAATGATTTATTATACAACTGTACCAATAATTATGTAAGTACTTTTGTCTAATAATTTCCAAAATATGCTTTACATGTGTCTTTTCACAGGATGTACTTTTGTGCGATAACTTAACAAACTCTATAACTCACACATGAGTTAACCAGAGACGTATAAATCACACCAGGCTCCTTCTCTCATGTGAATTAGAATTTAAACAAAAACATTTCCATCTTAAGGCCACAGTGAGAGGGGCTCATATTTTATAGATTCTGTCTAGATCCTGTTCAGCTCCGCAACGCTCAGATTCGCTGTGCTCCCTCCAAATCAAATGTTTCAAAGATGTTTCAGAGAAGCCTGAGTGTTCCGTGGTCAGACTCAGCTGTGTGTGTGTGTGTGTGTGTGTGTGTGAGCACGGCACGGATGGTTAATGCCTAGTGAGAGCCCAGGGAGACGAAGGTACTTCCACCAATCAGCAGCACCTATTATCAGGTTAACCTTTGACCCTCGGCCCGTCCCTGGGGTTGGGATACTTTGGGTGGGGAGACGCTTTGGAGGAAATGAAAAAAGCATGCTCCTGCACAAGTGAGGAGAAAGAGGAGTGTGCAAGGACAGAAGAGAACAGTGAATGAAGAGAGGAGAAGAAAGGAGAGAGAAGAGAGGAGAAGAAAGGAGAGAGAAGAGAGGAGAGAAAGGAGAAAGAAGAGAGGAGAAGAAAGGAGAAGGGGAAAGGGGGGGGGGGGGAGCACAGAATAGAATCTCCTTCTGAGCGAGATTTGGATCAGTAATCTATCCGTGTGGTGAAGTAGTTCCTGATTTCATGCTTTATAAGAAGAATGTTATAATACAATATTTTGGCAAAAATTGTGTTGCATGTTATAATTCCCCTTATGTGCCAGATGTTATAAAGCAGTAGCACAGGGAGCACGTACTAATCCCAACATTAACTGTGTTTGCAGAACTGTAAATAACTCAGTTATAACTCAGTCATAAACTATTATGGACATGTTGTGGGCGGGGCTGTCAATGGTTGGACCCCCATTATCACAAAAACTCCCCGCTTACCTTTCTCTTCGTCACTCGATGCTTCAAACAGTACTGCAATGTGTTTTAACTTTTATTTTTGTGTGTGCTGCTATTTTGGCCAGGCGTGTTTTTGCACTTCAATAACATACATAGTTTTTTACAGAAAATAAAAGACATTTATTTATAAACTCAGTATTAAACCCGGGTGTCGTGGATAAACCAGCACTCAACCCAAGAGTCAGTGGGTGGGAGTCCCATTCAGAAAGAGGCTAATTAAATGTGTCTTGGCAGTTAGATCAAGAGATTCTGATTTAATTGCCTTGAATACATTTTTTATAAGTGTTGGTAGTGGCAGTGTGGGGAGAACAGAGTAACCATCAGCATATGTGTCTGGGCACCAGTCAACTGTTCTCCCTGTTGCCGTTTCGTGTCCTAATCCTAACCCTAAACCCTAACCTTTAACCCTAATCCTAACCCCAAACCCTAACCTTTAACCCTAAACCTAACACCTAACCCCCGAATCTAATCCTGCCATGCCAAATCGTAACATCCCTCCAGTATCACACACTATACGATGAGTTCCAGGGGAACGCTTATGTTTCTCACACACGCACAGACACGCACACACACACACACACACTCTCTCCCTTTCTCACACTCTGTCTCTAATACATGCTTAATTACATATCCGGCAATTAAACCATGAAGCAATTTTCATTTGAAGAGTTTCAGCCAATGTGCGTGCGAGAAACAAGAACTCCGACCAACACAATCTGAAGGGGCATACATGGGGTTATGAGGGGATAATAAAGAGACTGACTGGAGACGGTGTGTGGATTATAAAGAGACTGACTGGAGACGGTGTGTGGATTATAAAGAGACTGACTGGAGACGGTGTGTGGAATATAAAGAGAATGACTGGAGACTGTGTGTGGATAGTGAAGAGACTGACTGGAAACTGGGTGGAGATAGTGAAGAGAATGACTGGAGACTGTGTGGATATTGAAGAGACTGACTGGAAACTGTGTGTGAATAGTAAAGAGACTGACTGGAGACTGTGTGTGGATAGTGAAGAGACTGACTGGAGACTGATTGTGGATAGTGAAGAGACGGACTGGAGACTGATTGTGGATAGTGAAGAGACTGACTGGAAACTGTGTGGAGATAGTGAAGAGACTGACTGGAGACTGTGTGGAGATAGTCAAGAGACTGACTGGAGACTGTGTGTGGATATTGAAGAGACTGACTGGAAACTGTGTGTGAATAGTGAAGAGACTGACTGGAGACTGTGTGGAGAGAGTGAAGAGACTGACTGGAGACTGTGTGTGTATAGTGAAGAGACTGACTGGAGACTGTGTGGAGAGAGTGAAGAGACTGACTGGAAACTGTGTGGAGATAGTGAAGAGACTGTGTGGAAATAGTTAGGTGACTGACTGAAGACTGTGTGTGGATAGTGAAGAGACTAAAAGGAAAACTTGCTGTTGGCAGCTGAAAAGAAAATCTCCAATAATTGTGAGGGAGGGAAACCCTATAGTATGTATTTGAGAAAGACTTCTGGCTTCTGTTGCATAATAAGCTGGCGGCCTCAGATCTAACCACAGAGCCGGCTCCTGGAGACTTACGGAGACTTCTTAAAGAGGAACCAGACATCCCCCTCTACACTCTATTCCTCCTGCAGGCCAGGGAGACATTAACCTCCCTCATCAATAAGTAATTTAAAGAACCACAAGGGGGAAGCCCACCCCTGACCCCCCTCGGCCCCCCAGTAGCAGCTACCATGCAGCAGGGACCCAATAACTCAGACCTCTAAAAAACACTCTATTTAGCTGTTAACTGTCCCTAGGAGGCCGACATGTTATTTTATCTGCGTAGAGGAGCACAGACCCACGAGCAGAGAGGAACAGTTTGTGTGTGTTTTGGGGCTTTTCACTGGCTATTAGGAAAAGACTCACAGCGGTCATTAGGACCTATTAGCAGGATGGTTTACATTTGATCACAGGGAAATCAAGGAAGTTTAACATGCCACTGTTCAATCAAAACTAGATTACCTGCGCCCTGCATGTGTTTTATTGATTTATTTTATGTGGAAAAGTTGAGGTTTATTCCTAATGTTGTAATATCTGGGAAATACTCTACAGGTTGTGATCTTTAAGGAATGGTCTAAATTATGCATTTTGGGGGGGAATTGTCTTCATGTTGTATTCTTCAGGGAAAGTTCCACATGTATGCTATGATGAATTGTCTGCATGCAGTGTTTCATAGGGATTAGTCTACATATTTTATTCTGTTGGGAATAGTCTACATATTTTATTCTGTAGGGAACAGTCTACATAATGCATTCCATGAAAAATCAGGAATTCAACATTGTTATAGGTTAAAGGGGTAACATTTTGTACATACTTTATTTCAACCTAGTGAATGACCGAACACATTTCCAGGTTCCAGGGTCCTGTACTCATGCTTGCAATTTCTTGAAATTGCTCTGAATAACAGTTTCTGCAAAATAAGAAATGTAAATGAATTTCCTTTTTAAAATATTGAATTTAAAGCGCTTCAAAGGAAAACATATTTTGTCATATTGTGAGTCACTCCAGACATTTACCTTCAGGACTGAGTTCACCTCTTATCCATTAACCAAAGGTTCTGCCTGTAGATTACATGAAGCAGTTCACTACCAATCATTCTATCTTTTGATTACATGAAGCAGTTCACTACCAATCATTCTATCTTTTGATTACATGAAGCAGTTCACTACCAATCATTCTATCTTTTGATTACATGAAGCAGTTCACTACCAATCATTCTATCTTTTGATTACATGAAGCAGTTCACTACCAATCATTCTATCTTT
>JACXGK010010912.1:0-10612 GCA_016801125.1 Novumbra hubbsi
ATGCAGTAGTGTGGTGATGATTACCATAAGGTTCTACAGGATGCAGTAGTGTGGTGATGATTACCATAAGGTTCTACCGCATGCAGTAGTGTGGTGATGATTACCATAAGGTTCTACAGGATGCAGTAGTGTGGTGATGATTACCATAAGGTTCTACAATATGCAGTATTGTGGTGAGGATTACCATAAAGTTCTACAGGATGCAGTAGTGTGGTGATGATTACCATAAGGTTCTACCGCATTCAGTAGTGTGGTGATGATTACCATAAGGTTCTACAGGATGCCGTAGTGTGGTGATGATTACCATAAGGTTCACCGCATTCAGTAGTGTGGTGATGATTACCATAAGGTTCTACCGCATTCAGTAGTGTGGTGATGATTACCATAAGGTTCTACAGGATGCAGTAGTGTGGTGATGATTAGCATAAGGATTTCTTGGAAGCAAAAGAAAGCAATGCAACCTGCGCGGTTGTCTTGAAATTGTTATAATTTAAATTTGTATATCTCCTAGATTCATTAACACCTGGAACAGGGTCTATCTTCTGATGTTCTGCAGAGAAATTTCTGCTAATGGGATAAAACTATGGGGTTAGGGTTAAAAACAATGTTTTTTTTACTTTTTCAGGTTTCCCACAACTCTCCAATCCTAACACTGCATATCAACTCTCCATCCTAATCCATTTCCTCTTCCCATTTCAGAGATTTATACAACGTTCCCAGTAGTGTTGACGTAGGGACCAGACGGGCGCAAATGTGAATTGTCTTCTTATCCGACATTCAGATGATGAATGAACACTCTTGCCTTCCTACTCACAGATGGTAATACAATTCATGCTCTGTGTAAGGTATAACATTAGGCTTGTTTCACCTATCACACTGTTCAATATCCAACGACAGCTTTAAACTGCCCCGGGCCAATTATCCCCTATGGCCATTTTGTCCAGTGTTCCGTGACTCCACAGCCGTCTCTCCATAATCCAGGTGATCTGGCTCATCAGCCCCCGAGCAGCAGGTCTCCAGTATGGGACAGGCCAGTTCAGGGTCACCATCCTAAGAGGGAAAACATCCCTGCTGTGCACCAGCACTCACTGCTATCAGCCAGTCATTTTATAAATCATAATATTTCTGTCGGGGGACTTCCGTATTGTCTGATTTGTTGTAAAAGGACCAGAGTTCGTCTTCTGTGGTGTTGCACCTGCAGTAGCTTTCCCCCCCTGCCAGAACATCATAGAAGCCTGTTCTAAGCATTGTCCGACACGCTTGTGTGTACTGGGCTTGTGCGGCTCTGTTCTGAATCAGGGGCCAATCAAATTCTAAGAAAATGTCTTCAAACTGCTCAGCACCCTCATAAGCCGTTCGGATCGAGAATCTCTATAGATACCACAAAACGACAAACAAAAGGCTGGCTTTTGAATTATTTTACATCACCGTCCTCTAATCAGAATTTGGATCTTCCAAGGGGTTTCTCCAGGTGGCAGGTGAGAGGAGCCCGGTTGCTGACGTCACCGACATTGCTGTCTTTCTCAATGGCTGTGTTGACTGAGTTGTCAGAGTGATCAGGGTAGGGGAGAAATCATCTCATACCTCAAGAGTTTGATCCTCAACACTTGCTCAGCTGCACTCGTTCGTATAGGCGTGTCTCCCGGCAGAGACTGCCAACTTTTAACATGCATCCACGCACTTCAAAATGCCTGCCGCTCTACTCCCAGAGTACAACTTGTTCCTGGGTTATTTTATTCTTGCTTTCAAGAGAAAATAGGTGTTGAACATTCTGAGGTACTTCAATGTCGCAGGAGATCAAATGGAATCAAAACAAATGAAATGTGAAGAAGCCAAAGCGCATAGCTCTCTATCCCCTCCAATTCTGTTATGCTTATCAGGATTTTGATCAGTCAAGCGCAGTGGCATGCAGTTTGGAAACGGACTGCTTGTTTCTTATGGATCCCCGGTTTTGAAGTGCTGGTGGATTTGAGGGAAGGGCACTGAGCGTGCTCTGGCTTGGTCTGTCCAACACATTGAGATACGAAGAGATGCGGCTTGACAGATGAGCGATAAGAGGCTTGTTTTCTGGAGGAGAGGACAGACTCGGCAGACAGGCATAAGGTGTCACTGAATAAGTCTTTGAAAGGACACAAAGAACAAGGCTCCATCTGCTAATAAGAGCTTGAAGATGGCTGTCTTTCTACAAACCGATTCACAGAACCTTTCACTGGAAATTTCTCGTTTACAATTTGTTCTTCCTCTCTGATACTAGTTCAGGAAAGTATACAAGCTGTTTTTAGCATATTATTTTGTAACAAACAATGGTAATCTTTCATTTATTTCACCCCTCCCCAAGGTCATTGCAGGAACTTCAAGCAGGTGTGAAAAATTCTGTGATACTTACGTGTCCAACAATGTACGCTAAGCCTTGCTAGTTCTTATTGCACAGCTTGTTCAACCAGGAAGTATTTGCCAGAACCCGCAACCCTGTGGGACATTCTGTGGCCAATGACAATCATTTGAGCTTGCAGATGCCCAACCTTCCACAAGGAGTCACTAGAAACCAGCACAGCAAGGCAGCCTCGTCCAACACTCAACCGACCAAGTCTGGACAGTTTCTTACAGAATCTATAAATTTGCTTCATTTAAAATTGTTCACGTGGGGAGGAAACATTTGTCATTTTCATTCAGGCCATTGTGGCTCTAACACAGTCAGGCCAAGGGTGAAGTAACTCAGAGAGAGGAGAAGGGTCAATAAAGGAAGTAATTGGATCTGCCACCTCACAGTGAAGCCTCACTAGCCCCTTTTATCTGAAACCACTTTTAAATGCCCATTGATGGATCAGTGTTAAGTTTTCTCTGATTGTCCCTGTGTCATGGATATAATTTGCTGTCTCATTTTAGCATGAGGTAGAAGGAGAGGTAAACTTTTGAATTGGAAAACTCTTCCATCTGGACAAACAGTAAGTGAGTGGGAAAAAAAAGAGCTTCTACAAAATCCACAGGAGACCAGTGTATTGAACCTAGTGTTTTTTTTGTCTTATCTCTCTATGAAATGTGTCTTTGATGTTTTGTTACCTTTTCTTTTAATAATTATATTTGCTCTTTCTGGAAACAACATTACAATTCCCATTTCATCAATTCCCATTTTCTCTGCTGTAGCTTGTAATATTTTTAACAATGTGTCACATAAAAAGCCCAAGTCCAGAAGGACCCTTTCTCCCCAGTTGCCTATTGTTATCCAGTGAAAGGGAACATGCATCAAAGGTCCATGACCTGGAATATTTCATAGCAAACTTGGAACTTGGAAATATCCCAATCATAAATGGTTTATTTTAGTTATGTGCCACTCAGGTCATCATACCAGAATAGTTTCAGGGCATTTCTTGATTGTAGCCCAGGGACCTATTATGAAGAGTCTCACCTCAATGAAAAAAAGGTTGACGAAATGCGATGCAATATATCAAGCAGCTACATTTGTTTAAAAAATGGAGTTCTTATTTTTTTTTAAGTAATGGATAAGCTACATAAGCAAGAAGTTGAGTCTCTCTTAGAGAAAAAGAAAACACTAGCCTAAATAAAAATAATACTAAATAAATATAATATATAGTATGTGTCTACCTAGGTGAACAGTGAAGTTAATAACAGAAGGGTGAACAGTGAGGTTAATAACAGAAGAGTGAACAGTGAAGGTAATAACAGAAGTGTGAACAGTGAAGTTAATAACAGAAGGTTCTCACTCAGTGCCCAATATCCCACATGCCCACTACCATCCCTTATACATTATTATTTTATCCCCACGTGCCTACTACAATCACCTATTCATTATTATTTTATCCCCACGTGCCTACTACAATCACCTATACGTTGTTATTTTATCCCCACGTGCCCACGACAATCCCCTATACATTATTATTTTATCCCCACGTGCCCACTACAATCCCCTATACATTTGTCATGTCCTGGCTGGGGGCCCCTGGCCATCTTTGTGCCTCGGGCTCACAGTCAGGACATGACGTATAGAGGTGCCTCTAGGCACCTCTATGCCACTGTGGGCTCCTCAGTCAGAGACAGCTGTGATCGGTTGCTTCTGATTGAGGAGCCTACTTAAGTTAGGTTTTTAGCCACACTCGGTGTGGTTTATTGTTTGTTCACATACAACGTTCACGGTCCTGTCTTGTTTATTGGCTTTTGTTCTGTGGATACGCTACCTGTTTTATCTGTAAGTTTTCACAGTGTGTTTGATTTTTTGTTAGTTATCTGTTTTTGCTGCTTGTTTCAGCCCCTTTGTTTTTGTGTGCACATTTCGTGTTTGTTTTGTCTTGTTTAGAATTAAATTCACGTTTTCTTTAACGTCTGCGTTTGGTTCCGCCACACACCGAGGCCTTGACAACATTATTATTTTATCCCCACGTGCCCAATACAATCCCCTATACATCATTTTTTTATCCCCACGTGCCCACTACCATTCGCTATACGTTATTATTTTGTCCTTACGGGTCCACTACCATTTCCTATACATTATTATTATATCCCCACGTTCCCACTACCATCCCCTATACATTATCATCTTATCTTCACGTGCCTACTACCATCCCCTATATATTATTATTTTATCCTTATGGGCCCACAACCATTCACTATACATTATTAATTTATCCCCACGTGCCCACTACCATCCCCTATACATTATTATCTTTTCCCCACATGCCCACTACAATCCCCTATACGTTATTATTTTATCGTCACGTGCCCACTACCATTTCTTATACATTATTTTTTTATCCCCACGTGCCCACTACAATCCCCTATACATTAATATTTCATCCCCACGTGCCCACTACCATTCGCTATATTTTATTATTTTATCCCCACGTGCCCACTACCATTCACAATACATTATTATTTTATCCCCATGTTCCCACTACCACCCCCTATATGTTATTATTTTATCCTCATGTGCCCACTACAATCCCCTATACATTAATATTTCATCCCCACATGCCCACTACCATTCGCTATATGTTATTATTTTATCCCCATGTGCCCACTACCATTTCTTATACACTATGGTTTTATCCCCACGTGCCCACTACAATCCCCTATACATCATTATTTTATCCCCACGTTCCAGTTCCCCCACAATGTCAAACTATTCTTTGAACGGCAGGAACTCTATTTCACATGTTTTTTATCTAAAGTCGAACACAAATCATTTATTTAAAGGGGCATTATGAACAAACGTTAACAATTTCTAGATTTTTTGCTTGAGGTGTATTGAACAGCTCTGGTGCTGGACATTTTCCGTATCACATTAATAGACCTTTCAAACATTTTGTCCATTGAACAGTGGTCAATTATCCACAGATATATTTCTTCAGTGAAATCAAACTCAAACTGCTTATTTAAAATGCTCACATGTTGCCAGATCATTTGGACGATTTTTGATTTAAAAGCTTCAGGCCACCATCCAAAGCAATTATGAGAAAAACGTTTATGGTTATTGTACTGGTCATTCCAGCCTCCCAGTAGGTTCTCTAATCGCTGACTGCCAGCTTGACAGACTCTGTGTGGAGTCATTTTGCTGTTGGGTATGCCGAATTGCCTGCTTTCTTTTCCAGTCAAAACAATAGCACATTTTCTGTGTTTTTGAGACATAAAGCCAAAACATGTCCTTGCAGGAGTAAAAGATTTTCCCATCATTAAAAGCAGATGGGCACTAACTGGAGGCTAAAAATTTCAGCTATTCCATCAGAGAATGGAAAATAATTGGAAAATAGAACGCTACTCCAAGTTTTTGTTAATTCAGAGAGCAGTGGTACTCTTCAGCTGTAGCAGATCCGATTGGCTGATGCCATTCAAATCTTCCTGCCACACAAAGCCTATCTTCGTTCCCACTAAAAAAAGAATACTGCTAAGTAATTGTGAGCGTTAAACAATGACTCAGTGTTGTTTGGGATCTGGGTGCCCACTGCATCCCGATTGGTTACATCCATGGGGTTCATGCCAACTAACCACACACCATCACAACATCCCGACCCCAAAGCAAACTCTTAACCCAGCCTTTACCCATGTGGCATAAACCCCTAGGTTGAAGCCAGAGAACAGTGACACAACTTAAATCTCCACCCCAAGGATACAATATGACCACACAGGATGTGAATGGTGTGCTTGACTCTAATAAGAATTCCTCATTCAAATTCCCCATGAAAACAAACTGTTCTGTACATATCTATGGTGCATTTGAAAAGTATTCAGAACTCTTCACTTTATTTTACATATGTCCATATGTTACAGCCCTATTGGTAAAATGTATGTATTCCCTCATTAATCTACACCCAAGACCTCATAATGACAAAGCAAGAACAGTTTTTTACACATTTCTGCAAATGTATTAAAAGAAGAATTTAAATATTCCATTTAAATATTAAACTTTGTTATTACACTTCAAATTAAGCTCAGGTGTATCCTGTTTCCATTGATCATCCTTAAGATGTTTCTTCCACTTGATTGGAGTCTGCTAAATTCAATTGATTGGACATGATTTGGAAAGAATCAGAAAGGCACAAAGAGACACCTGTCTTTATAAGGTCCCACAGTCGACAGTGAATGTCAGAGTAAAAACCAGGCTGTGTGGTCAAAATAATGGTTCGTAGAACTTTGAGTCAGGAGCACTTGTCTCCAAGAACCTGAGTTGGCAATATGAGTCTTTCTGAATCTCTGAGGCATTTCAAGGCTATTGTTTTGCACATTATTGGAGACCTCATGCAACACAACGCATACTAGGGACACCTGTGGATAAAACAATTCCAAGTAACCAAATCATATATTAGCTATGTGTCAGGTAGCATCCCTGAGCCTAGGTTATCTGCTAGTGCTGAAACAACCAAATATTATTATGATATCTCATTATAATATGCAAAGAGTCTTCATTAGGCCAGGTGATATTTATTATTATTAAGGTAGCACTATGTGGTGGCTCGAGCACAGGATCATTGAATCAGAAGCACCGGCTACCCACCACATTAAATAGCTGATGCTGTCGGTGGCCTTCATGTCTTTAAGTCGTTTGTTTGATTGACTAAAATGACTGCAAATGAAGGACAACTGAAATAAAGAGGCACACATTTGGCCTCCTAAAAGGACTGTAACGCATCTGGAAGTGCATCTGGAACTGAGGAAGAGTGCTTCTGTAAACAGGCAAGGAAAATCAACGTGCTTTTGTGACTGCGCCAAAAAAGAATCCTTAACAAAAACTTTTTACAAACTCCTCTGAGCAAAAATTAGGAAAGACATTTCTAAAATGAATAATAGAAATCCCTATAAACTACAAAACTTTTATTTATTTTTAAAGAGTTAAAAATAACTCTCAATATCTACGTCAACAAGGTCTCTGCACACTCTTAGCAACAACCAACCATGCAACAACATCCAGCAAAGGAAGGTATGTTTTGCATTGGTAAATCAACAACCCGAAACAGACACTCAAAGTCGAAATAATCATGTGGGTCTACAGAGTGAGGACTAGTTTGTCCCTGATCAAGTGTTTCTCTGAAAATCAGGACCTTCGGCTGGGGTGAAGGTTCATCTTCCAACTGGACCATTACTCTAAGCCCACAGCCAAGTCAACACATGAGTGGCTTTTGGACAAGTCTGTGAGTGGGCCAGCTAGAGCCTGTACTTGAACTTGATTATCTCTGGAGTGAGATGAAAATGGCCGTGCAGTAATGTTCCCCATCCATCCTGATAGAGTTTGAGAAGATATGCCGGGAAGAATTTGAAAAACTCATGTTTTTCCAATTCTAACACAGGTGTCTCAAGGTAATCGCTCCCCAACAAGTCCCAAGGTAATTGCTGCCAAAGGTGCTTAAACACCTTAAACACCTGCTTACACACCTTAAACACCTTAAACACCTGCTTAAACAAGTAGTGAGTATTCTCTATAAAAAAGGTAAAAAATAACTGAGGAACAGGGTTCAATGTAACAGTCCAATGTAAATGGTCTCTTAATTTTTTCCAGAGCTGTTTATGCTTATTTAATGAACCTTCCTTATGGCATCTGGAAATAATTTAGTAAAGACACACATATTTGGGCCAAACCTGTATCAAAATAGCTACTGTACTTGTTTTCAGGCACTGACCTGAATCTTGTTCTATCCCCATTTTATTCTAATATAGTACAATAACTCTAAAAGCATAAGTGGGGCGTTTTAAACAGAATCCTAACATACTTGTTATAGTACTTGTTTTTTTATCAAAAGCATAATGGTAGAATATGGTAGAACTATGGACTCATAGACAAGCACATTTCTAATTAGATTTACATGGGAAACAAATAGATCCTGCCAGTCATTGTGATAATTTGAGGGAAGACAATTAAGGGCCATAACAAACCCTGTTCTAATGGACCAACTTGGAAAAGACAGCTCCTGCGCCTATTTAATTTAAAATCAAGCACTGTCCATAGTTTCCAATAAAACATAACATGTCTTAAATGTAATGCAATGCTTTTTAGAAATAAAATTTTTCATTTTTAACCAAATTAACATTTTATTTTAATCTTTTGACAGCGCTAATATACACCAATCAGCCATACCATTATGTCCACACTGACAGAAGTGAATAACACTAATAATCTTGTCATCATGGCACCTGTCAGTGGGTGGGATACATGAGGTAGCAAGTGAACATTTTGTCCTCAAAATCTAAGCAGGAAAAATGGGCAAGCTTAAGGATCTGAGCGACTTCGACCAGGGCCAAATTGTGATTGCTAGACAACTCGGTCAGAGCCTCTCCAAAACAACAGCTCTTGTGGGGTGTTCCCGGTCTGCAGTGGATAGTACAGCAGTGGCCCAAATTTTTGAGAATGACACAAATCATCATTTTCACACAGTCTGCTGCCTCTGTTTTTATAATGGCATATACACCAGAATGTCATGAAAATATTTTAGATGATTTGCGATGAATTACAAAGTCCCACTTTGTCATGAAAATGCATTTAATACCCCCACCCAAAAAATGTCCCCTGCATTTCAGCCCTGCCACAAAAGGACCAGCTGTCATGTCAGTGACTTCTCGTTGACACAGGTTAGTATTGATGAGGACAAGGCTGGAGATCACTCTGTCATGCTGATTGAGTTAGAATAACAGACTGGAAGATGTAAAAGGAGGTTGGGGCTTGAAACCATTGTTCTTCCTCTGTTAATCATGGTTACCTGCAAGGAAACACATGCAGTCATCATTGCTTTGCACAAAAAGGGCTTCACAGGCAAGAATATTGCTGCTAGTAAGATTGCACCTAAATCTTCCATTTATCTTCTCTGCATGAAAAAGACCTACTGTATTTTCCGCACTATAAGGCGCACTTAAAAGCCTTTAATTTTCAAAAAAAACGACAGTGCGCCTTATAATCCAGAGCGCCTTATATATGGATCCATATATGGATAAATCAGTCTCAACTGTGATCCGAGCTTTCACGAAGGCAGGAATAATCTCTGAACTGCCAGGCAACAGCAGCGATACTGACTCGGATAATGACGAGAGGAAGCGGGGCAGGTTGGATGCCGTAGTCGCCCAACTGTTCAATTCGGACACTGAAGAAGAAGAATTCGAGGGATTCGTGGACGGGGAATGAACTGAAAAAATTTAGCTTTACGTTTTATATGTAACTGAACAATGTTGAGTATGATTTAGTGGTATCAAACTGTTTCTTTTACTACAGCATGTGTTTACTGAATTAGGGAAAAGTTCCCCTGAGTTATGCACTAAAGTTTGATTTAGTGGCATCAGACTGTTTCTTTTACTACGTGTTTACTGAATTAGGGAAAAGTTCCTCTCCACGTTTGGGAGAAGGGTGAGCAAGGCTGGGAGATAATGTTAATATGCACATTAACGTTTGAACAACGTTACCATGGGAGTGAACGTAGTTGTCAGAACGCTTAATAAAGTTGATTGAACGCTTAATTGAAGTTTTGCAGGTTCCATTTTATTCTCTGCAAGTCTCATCATAATACCTCTTGTTGAATCGGACATGTTGTTTTATTGCCACATCAAACTATTGTGGATATAATAAAAACATTGGAAGAACACTGGTGTCAATGCAGAATAGGTCAAAAGCATAGAAGTGGTTGTGATTTGTTATGTATTGAATTACAAGCCTTTGTATTTTAATTACAAGATGTTAAATCTCCTACACATTGTCTTATGTCCTGCTTTGAATGTAAATAGAAGTGTTACATTTTTCACATCAACGTTTAAGCACCTATATGCTTTTTGCCAAATATCACTGATTTTACCACTTGATCATTTTCTTAACTAATGTTTTCACCAAGCTTTTCATAGAGCAACAAGCCTGTAGCATATTGCATCATCTATGGTGTTGTATGACTAGTGTTTTTTATTTCATAAGATATTATACTTGTTGTATGACTAGTGTATTCTATTTCATAAGCTTTTATACTTGCTGCCCCAATAGTTGTACTCTATTCATTGTTATCTTGTGAAGCAGATCTTTGGTAAATACTTCCAAACGTCTTGGAGTATTTATTGTAACTATTCACTGGACTGCCTTTTGTTTGTTCCCAGGTTCTAGTTGTCCCATAGAGCTTAAGGTAAGTCGAGGTCATGTTCC
>JACXGK010010913.1:0-17018 GCA_016801125.1 Novumbra hubbsi
CACACACACACACACACACACACCCCATCAGCTAATCGTAAATTCACGCGAGCGGCTCTCTGACATTTTGACAGACGTTCTCCACATTTAACTGTGTCATGAATAAGTGTAGGGTTGGCAGTTTTCTCAAGGGTCAGACATTTCATTTGGTTCTTAAAAAGAGGGCAAGACATTATTCTAAAATGTCTGAAAATGTAATGTTTTTTGGGACCATTTATAACCCAACACGTTCTGGTAACCCGTCCAACAGCCAGTGGTCCTTTTAATCCAGAACAATGCGTTCAAGCAATCAGCCTTTAAGCAGTATCCCTCGAGTGTCCTCCACAATTCTAATAAAGAATAAGAGAACCAAATGTTACAGAACCACCCCGATAAATCCATTGCTCTCCCCCAGTTGAAGCGCAGGCAGCAAGCTAATTGATTAAGCTGCCTTCTTCTGAAGTTAACGTGCCTGTTCCTTTAGGCCAGCCATGTGAGAGCGACAGGAGAAATATTTAACTTTGTGAATGTCTTAGAAATACTTTTCAAGGCAGACATGCAAGCTGGTTACACTCAACTAGAATGCTACCTGAAAGTAGTTGTGGCCTTAAAAACTATTTAACTCACAGGCATTGACAAAGTCAACAATTCTGCTAATCTAATTACATTACTGGGCTTGAAACAACAGAACATTGCCTCTGGCAATAAATATGGTGATGCATGGATGTAAATAACACATAGTAACCTATATTTTCATTAGCCAGCAATTTTCAGTTCGAAATCACTTATCTCAACAACCACACAGCAATATCAGTATTCCAACTTGTAAGTTGATATGATTTATAATGTTAACTGCTTGTCAAATCTTTTCGTGAGGGTTAATTGTTCGGTTGTGTTTCTTTATGGGACGTGGTATGGTGTGTCCAATTGTTCGCTACTCCTACTAGCCCATAGTGAACAACATGCTTTGGCCCAAAGGACCAGCCCTCTGCAGGGAATAGGTTCCCAGCAACCATAACACAGCCTCCTGACATCCCAGGGACGTCCTGACAACCACATTGTGTGTGTTGGGTTGCCATGTTAGCAAAAGCGGTGCAACACACAGGGAGCCACGGTCCATTTGGGATTCGGATCCAGACTAGTAGCTCATAGTTCCCTTTGATCGTGTCTCTGACTCAATACCAAGGAGTTTCTGCATAGCTTGATGGCAGCTCTTCATTATAACTTCATTAATCTCTCCCTCAATTTGCAACCCCTTTACCACTAGCTATCTCTATCTCAGGTGATATGCGTTCTGAGACAAAAGAATTAGGCAACAGTGTTTGCAAGGCACTAGCATTTTGTTGATGCCACTTGGAAGGATCACGACCCCTTCAGAGACATTTGATCAGTAAATTGACAGTTATCAACAAAACGATGACGGGACCCTGCAGCGTTAGGCAGCCTAGACATTCAATATTAGAGGTCGGCCATTTTGTAGGAGGTCTGTTGATCCTCCTGAGACAGTGTTTAGCACCTCAGCACATAGTATATGAATATATACATTCTACTTATCGGACAGTAATTCAAGATTCTAGAAGGACAAATGACTTAAATGGAGAAACCATATTCAAGGTTTAAATACATTGTAAGAAGTTCTGCAGGTTAAAAGAGAAACCGTGTCATGTCGCATCTGATATGTCATTTTTACTGTCAATGTCCGTTTTTCTTGTGCCCTCTTGCTTTTCATGTGCCCTGATCCTGCTGCAAAAGCAAAGTTTTTTGGGACAACATATTATTGACCTAGAACTTAACCCCTGACCTCTGACCTCTGTCCTGCAGTGCACGGTGTCTGGGAGGAGTGGTCGCCATGGAGCCTGTGTTCGTTCACGTGTGGGCGTGGCCACCGCACCAGGACTAGGATGTGTGCCCCGCCCCAACATGGGGGCAGGGCCTGTGATGGACCTGAGACCCAGAGCAAACTCTGCAATATTGCACTCTGTCCAGGTATAGACTGTCGTGCGTGTGTGTTTGTGTGTGTGTTTGTGTGTGTGTGTGTTTGTGTCTGTGTGTTTGTGTGCCGCTAATGACAACACACCATGTTTAAACATGGCTCTGGACTTTTGGACCTTTTTTCATATCATGACAAATTGGTTTAAGATCGATCAAGGGTAATTAATTCATGAACAAAATGTACAGCTACGCTCACAACACAAGTGAGTTGCCATAAATCCTTTGTGTCCTAAATGGCTCCATATATATATTTCCTTATGCGGTACACAACTTGTTTCCAGACCCTCTGTACAGAATGTGGACAGTAAGGATCCATTTGGGACGCAGCCCTGAAGTGTGGAGGAAACCCCCGTAGACCTGCTGTCTGACTGATAGATCCAATGAGATGATACATTCATAAGACAAAAGACTGGGTCTCTAGAGAAACGACAACAGCAGGTTTTTTGGTGCCACATTATCGGATCAATTATGCATCTTCACAGGGAGAGAGATGGAGGGGGAGAGAGACGGGGGGAGAGAGAGGAGAGAGGGTTAAGAGAGATGAGAGACAGGGGAGAGTAAGGGGGCGATAGGTTAGGAAGTAGGGAGAGAGAGAGGGTTAAGAGAGGAGAGAGAGGTCAGAGAGACGAGAAAGACTGACTAAAATGCTTAAACAGTCAACAGCCCCAGGACTCAGAAATAACATGCCTCCTGTATGCGGATGATCTGGTTCTACTCTCCCCAACAAAGCAGGGCCCACAGCTTCAAATAGAGAACCGCATCAGTTCCGCCACTTCTGGGTTCTGACTGTCCCTCTGAAAAAGATGATATTCCCCCCAAAAAATCTGATATCAAGAAGGTTGTTATACTTTCTTGTTGGGCCCCACCCACATATAACACACATGCACTTATGCATAATGAGTTACAGTGGGTTCCACAGGAAGGTTCCACCTGTGAATGAACTGGGAGATAAAGCAAGGAGAACCTTCAATGTATGTATCAAATTAGACACACCAATTAGGATCTGGCTATATATTCACATACATAAATGAACCAATTGCACTGCATGGCTGTGAAGTGTGGGACCCACTTACAAAACAAGGATTTCACAAATGGGACTAACACCCAATTGAAGCCTCACATGCCGAACGAGATAAACTCCAAACAGCACATATGCAGAGCAGAACTAGGCCAATTCCTTCTTCAGATTTATATCCAAAACACTGCCATCAAATTTTAAAACAAGCCACCCCCACTTCTGCCAGTATAAATCCCTCCATTGGCTGGAGGTTACCATAGAGAAGAACCCCCCTAGACGGCTGATCCTGAAACTACGTTTACACACCCAAACCAACCCAACATCAGGTCAGCACTCAGACAATCTGGCCCAATCAAATGATTACAAAACAAAATGGTAATTATATCACCCATTGGAAAAACACTGCAAAGAAACGTAAGCAAACTTCAAGTGCTATATGGCCGTAAACAGACAGTGTACTGCAGTTTCTATCTGATCACTGTGTCGTCACAGACAGATCTGGCCTCCCAGAGGGGACAGGTTGTGTTCCCCTCCGCCATGGGAGTGGTAGAGGCAGAGCAACAATTCCTCCGGCACTGCAAACACTATTCAGATATACCCAGTTGTGTCATCAAAGTCACAACGTCAGCCGGCTCTGTGACGTTTCAGGATAACGACACTTATATCAGTACCTGTCTCCTTCCCTCTTCTGACTAATAACTGGGATTGTAGGTCACTGTTCTGTTTTTCTTTTTTTATCATTTTAATGTTAATACATACTTCTGTTTGCTTTGGTAACACGTGTCAATAAAGCCATTTGAATTTAATTAAATTGAGAGTAGAGAGAGACATGGTAGAGAGAGAGGCAGGATAGAGAGAGAGACAGTGTAGAGAGAGACATGGTAGAGAGAGAGGCAGGATAGAGAGAGAAGCAGTGTAGAGAGAGACAGGATAGAGAGAGACATGGTAGAGAGAGACATGGTAGAGAGAGAGAGACAGTGTTAAGAGAGAGAGACAGGATAGAGAGAGACAGGGTAGAGAGAGAGACAGTGTTGAGACAGTATTGAGAGAGAGAGACAGGATAGAGAGAGACAGGGTAGAGAGAGAGACAGGATAGAGAGAGAGACAGGGTAAAGAGTGAGAGACAGGGTAGAGAGAGACAGGATGGAGAGAGACAGGGTAGAGAGAGACAGGGTAGAGAGAGAGACAGGTTGTGTGACAGGACCCATTACATATGTTGAAGCAGCATGTGCCGTTCATGGTTAAAGAATCTTGTTGAAGAACCACCCTGTCATACAGTCAAATCTGCAACGCCGCAGAGAAAATCACTTGGGCGCAATTGCCCGTGAATCGTAAGTAGATTATTGATGAGGAGTTTTTCTACACACTGCAAATGTTTGGCTTCACTGTTTGCTTGCTACTAGATGACACATTGTACTGTGATCACAGAAAAATATCTCATCTGAATCCTAGAAGCCTTGTTCTGTCAGTGACCTGGCTGTGTGTGGTTACATGAAAAAAGGTGTAATAGAGGGGAGGTCAGAGTGTGGTGTTAAGTTGTTGTGGCGGGGGTGGGGGGTGGGGTTAAGGTGTTGTAGAGGGAGGTCAGAGGGTGGTGTTAAGTTGTTGTGGCAGGGGTGGGGGGTGGGGTTAAGGTGTTGTAGAGGGTGGTTCACTAGTTCACTATTAAGATCAATCAATTCAGATACCCTCGCTCTCAAAGACTGCATCATCGTCCTCTTCTAAGATTACAACTATACAGAGTGTTGTGTACTGAATGTTTTTGTTTGCTCCTGTGTTCATTCTTTCATGTTACAAAGGGAAAGAGAGAACACCAAACTGCTGTTTCTAGTAATACTGTTGTTTTGTAGAGCTTACGGTGCATATCAGCTCTGGTGAAGTCAGGCCAAGAGGCTTGAATAAACCACAGTAATGCCAGCAGAAGCAGTGTCCAAGTGTATATTGTTTTAGCAGCACCAGCAACGAGTCTGTCCAGAGGTGAGAAGGAAGTGGGTATTGGAGTAGGATATTTTTCCTAAAATATTATTAAAGCACCAATACGCACAACAAGATGCATTTGAAAGTTAGCAGGAAGTCAAACGTTAGCCTGTAGGGGAAAGGTGCTTTGCTTTGATGAGTCCACCAAAGCAGATCAAAGACCGCATTAACGACAGGTAATAAAAGAAATGTGGCACTACCAATTTCGCTCCAAAGCCGGCTGAATTGGCAAGATAACTTCACGCTCATTTTGTATGTTGGTACACATGAAAATATCTGCCCTGGTAGAACGGATGAAGCATGAGCTGGAATGTGAAGCTAACTGATGTCAGCTCATTAAATAACAAAGCTAGGGTGGATCTAACATGGCACCCAGTGCCACCTATTGCATTCCCGGATGTTTGTTTGGCCAAGACGTTGGAAGGAAGCTTTAACACACCATATCCAGTCAGATGAGGAGAGAGAAGGTCTCAAGGAAAGTTTTTTGAGTAGGCCAGACAGACCAAAGCTGTCGGCCAGTCCTTGAAAAGTTTACGATGGTTTACAGATTCTAGCGTAATATTTGTAGAGGTAAAGTATTCTAGTATTCATGTGCATGTTACTGGTGCATTGGTTTGTGCATTCTACATGCTTTTCGTTGACTTATTTCAGACTTTTCTAAGACTTTTGGTTAAATAGGAGGGCTGGGCTGTAACTGTGCAAAGATCGATGTGATTGACCCTGTTTCACGGTATGTGTGTGGTGACATAACTTTTCCAACCCCTCCACTCTCTAGTTTGGTCTCACAATATCCTTAAGTTCTTTTTCCACAGCGCAAGGTTGTAGGCCTTATTGCAGAAACAGACAGCGTGTCTCTTTTATTGTTTATTGTATTGTTTTATTGTAAGATCGGTTAGTTGCAGAATGAACATTCGTCTATGTCTTTTTGCTTTCTGATAGCCCTTGTGTCCCAAGGTAAACGGCAAAAAAAATTAACTGTGAAGGAAAGAGACAATGAGGTATTCTTCTCCTCTATTCTATCCGTTGTTTCAAAAATCCTGTAGTTGGTATTGAAGCACAACATCCCTCAACTAACTTGTTTATAGAGGCGATGACAAATGAAGCTGCCAAAGCCATTACCTTAGCTCATCTGGTGATGTTGTCCCTCAGTCCTCTGTCTTTTATTCATTTTCGTCTGTGAAAGAATAATCAGAGAACAAGCTCCAGAACACATCATTGTCTGCATCCAAAATGACTTCCTTTTCTAGGTGTAGTTTACTTCTTTTGACTAAGGTACATGGATTGCCCTAAACTAAGGTAAACGGAGTGCCCTAGGCTAATGTACATGGATTGCCCTAGACTAAGGTACATGGAGTGCCCTAGACTAAGGTACATGGAGTGCCCTAGACTAAGGTAAACGGAGTGCCCTAGACTAAGGTACATGGAGTGCCCTAGACTAATGTACATGGAGTGCCCTGGACTAAGGTACATGGAGTGCCCTAGACTAAGGTACATGGAGTGCCTCTAGACTAATGTACATGGAGTGCCCTGGACTAAGGTACATGGAGTGCCCTAGACTAAGGTACATGGAGTGCCTCTAGACTAAGGTACATGGAGTGCCCTAGACTAAGGTACATGGGGACCAGGCACTAGTCGGGAGTTGTGCAGAGGGCCGATAGTTCTGAGCTGATTCAAGCTCCCTAAACCACACGCGGTGAAGGTTTGTTCATGTGTGAACTCACGATTTGTGTGTCCAGCTCCTAACCTGAGGACAGCCACTTGAACACGAACACGTTGGTCCTCTTCCGACTGACGACCCTATCTCCCCTGTCCCTTCTCTCCCCCGTGTGTGTGTGTGTGCCCCAGTGGACGGTCAGTGGCAGGAGTGGAGCTCGTGGAGCGACTGTTCAGTGACCTGTGCCAACGGGACCCAGCAGCGGACGAGGCAGTGTTCCCCCGCTGCCCATGGCGGGTCGGAGTGCCGTGGCCACTGGGCGGAGAGCAGGGAGTGTCACAACCCGGACTGCACGGGTAGGAGCCAGGCCCTCGTTACCATTATCACCTCCATGTCATCATCATTACCGTCATTATCATCATCATTACCGTCATTGTCGTCGCAATCATTATTACGGTCATGTCCCTCTGCTCCAGCCCGGCATCCTTTTTTACCGCGTCGCCGTCGCAGAGCCACTCATGAAACGCGATGCCAAAAGGACGCAGGGTGAAATCCGTTGACGCCCCCTCCGTGCGCTGCTTGATACAGAACCACCACAGCACATATGTAACCCTCTGCAATCGCGGTTGCTTCGGACCAACATGCCGACACGCACACACAGCTACACTCCCGACTACGTCTTAGCCGACTCTTGTTGCCAGAAATACTCCAGCGTGGGTGGGGGGCATTTCAGGCTGGATAATGAGAACGTGTCTTTATTAGTGTTACATAAAGGCAACATCACGGGCTATGGTTATGTTAAGTTAAAGACCCTGACCTATATAAACTGCAAGAACATCATGACCACCTGCCTATTATGCTGTTGGTCCTCCGTGTGCCAGCCTGCCACGGCGTGGACTCTACAAGCCCCCTGAAGGTGTCCTGTGGTATCTGTTACTAAGACAATAGCAGGGGATCCTTCAAGTTGTGAAGTGGAGCCATCGTGGATCGGACTAGTTAGTTCAGCACGTCCCACAGATGCTCGATTAGATTAAGTTCTGGGGAATTCGGAGGCCAGGGCAACACCTGCATCATGCTCCTCAGACCGTTGCCGAACGGCTGAAAGAGGTCACTGCCCCCAGGGAATAGCACTGCCATGAAGGGTCTGCAATGATGCTTAGGGAGGTGGCACGGGGCAAACTGACGTACACATGAATGCCAGGATCCAGGGTTTCCCAGCAGAACATCGCCCAGAGCTTCATCCATACATCTTATTGCAAGAGATTTTGCTGTGCCTCCCAGTACAGTATCTAGAGCATAGAGGAGATAACAGGAGACAGGCCGTTACACGAGAAAAGCTGGACAGGGACGTAAAAAGGGCATCAACCCAGCAGCAGGACCTGTCTTTGGTCCTTTGCACAGGGAGGAACTGGAGGAGCACTGCCAGAACCATACAAAATGACCTTCAGTGTGCTACTAGTGTGCATGTTTCTGACCAAACTGTCAGAAACAGACTCCATGAGGGTGGCATGAGGGCCCACCGTCCTCTAGTGGGACCTGTGCTCACCGCCTAGCATCTGTGGGACGTTCTGAACTAACTAGTCCGGCAACTCTATTGGCTTTCGCCAGAGAACACCAGAATTGGCAGGTCCGCTACTGGCACCCTTTTCTCTTCACAGACGAGAGCAGGTTCACACAGAGCACATGTGACAGATGTGAAAGACTCTGGAAATGCCAGAATGCAATGATCCAACGTTGTCTGAATGTCAGGAAATGTCCCTCCAAAACCTGTGTATATTGTTTAGCCTTTATGGTGCCTTCACAGATGTGCAAGTCGCCCATGCCATGTGTACTAATGCACCCCCATACCATCACAAATGCTGGCTTTTGAACCTTGTGCTGAAAACAAGTCGGTTGGTCTTTCTCTTCTTTAGGTTGATTCCATTATTCCAAAAATTATTTTCAGACCCCTGGACAGTGATCCATTGCCTCAGTCCATCTTAAATTAGTTGGTTTCCTTCCCATTGTATATTGACTGGTACACCACTTTCAGCCAATCACAATCCAGAATCCATACTCCCACGTTTATACGGATGTTCTAGGAGAGTGGGAAAGAGCACTGTTTAGAGCACATTTACTGGGAATGGACTGGTATAATGGGTAATGAACAGGGTTGGAATCCTTTCAGACACCCACTGAGGTTAGTCCTTGGATGTGTGTGTGTGTGAAGGGGTACACACAGGTCAAATGGAGAGATGTTGGAGGGAAATATGGATGGAGAAATGAAAGGAAGGCGTGCACTCACATTCTGCCAGGGGTTGTTGTACCTTTCAAGGCCATGGGATTTACTGTTTAGCTGAGAGGGAGCATCTGTTTTTTTTCTACTGCTAGATTTTAGTGGGTTCATTAAAAAGGCATAAAACATGCAGCTGCTTTGGAAAACTTTGTCATAAAGCGCGTTTTCATTTTGGCAACGTGAGGAGTGTTATCATCACGGCCGCACGCCAGCCAGTCCCCGCCGTAAAAATATACATATTCCAGATTATTACTAGTATTATCAACTTAATTGTATTAATTGGATCTGGGTAAGATTCTGCCAAAAGCTAATTTTTTTACTATATCTCTGGGTACCATAAAACACACCCACGGCTCCCTCCCAAATAGCGCACTCTTCCGGGGATAGAGCACTTCTTTTGACCACGGCACATCTAGTTGTAGTGCACTAGAAAGGGGAATGGAGTGAGGGATGTGGGACGGACTGTCCCACCACTTACGTGTGTCATCCAACTGACTTTGTCTGTCGAAAGGAGCTGAAGATTACTTCATTGTATAACTGTGTCCTGAGGGAGACGTTGCAAATATGATGTTCAAAGTCAATGTGGTATCTCAGAGGTCAAGTCGCATAATAGAAATTGAAAGACCGCCTGGCTGGTGGTAAAACAAACGATGGGTTTCTTATTGGTCATGTGTCAGATTTACTGACATGCGACTGGATGTTGTGGGCAGAAGATGGGTTCCAGGGGAAGACGGGTCAGGGTCGATAACTTCCCCATTGTTTAGAACTCCATCATTGACTCATTTCCTGCCCTTCATCACTCCGATCTGAACAAAGGCTCCCTAATGAGAAGCAGCCAGTGCCAGCATATAGTTGAACTTGTCAAGCTTTTTCCAATAAGCAGACTAGAAGAGGACACAAGATAGGACATAACGAGAGGAGATGTGGAGACAACACAAGGAGAGGCCAGGAGGAGATGAAGACACACCACTAGGAGAGGACAGGAGGAGATGAGGACACAACACTAGGAGAGGACAGGAGGAGATGAGGACACAACACTAGGAGAGGACAGGAGAAGATGAGGACACAACACTAGGAGAGGACAGGAGGAGATGAGGACACAACACTAGGAGAGGACAGGAGGAGATTAGGACACAAAACTAGGAGAGGACAGGAGAAGACGAGGACACAACACTAGGAGAGGACAGGAGGAGATGAGGACACAACACTAGGAGAGGACAGGAGGAGATGAGGACACAACACTAGGAGAGGACAGGAGGAGATGAGGACACAACACTAGGAGAGATTTTATTAGTTAATTACGTTAACAAGGTGGTCCCTGGAGGCAGAAAACAGCATTAAAACACACTGTTGTTGCCATACCGGACCACTGATATGGGATCATTACTTGTGGAATGTTTGTTTTTTGCCAGACATAACGAGACCCACATCTGCAAACCCTAACACTGTTATGTGTCCACCCTAACCTCATGTTATAGGAGTAGTTTCACTGAAGTTATAGTTTTTAAAGGTAGCCCATTTATTTACTCAGTGTAAGGGCAACGTTTTATTTATGGGGGTTCAAAATGACCTGTTATTTGTTCATGAGATATATTTAAAATAAGGTTTTATTTTAAGAACTGAGAGCATTTTGTGACAAAAAAGAAAAAAATAATCAAAATGGTGTCCAATAATTTTTTTATGGCACTCTTAAGTGTTTACAGATCACAACAGGTGGGAACTAGATTGGAATTAAAAAAGTACTGATATGATTTGCAATTACATAAATCATGAATGAGTTACAGTGGGGAGAACAAGTATTTGATACACGGCCGATTTTGCAGGTTTTCCTACTTACTGAGCATGAGGTCTGTAATTTTTATCATAGGTACACTTCAGCTGTGAAAGACGGAATCTAAAACAAAAATCCAGATAATCACATTGTATGATTTTTAGAAAGAGCTGGGTAGATGTCAAGGTAATTAATAGAAATAACTGCACACACCCTTCCAACACAGAAAATATTTGGTTTAACATTCAAATAATGACTCATATTGTAAGCAATTACAGGTCATATTTCCTAAATCTGGAAACACTGGATAGTCACTGCTATTATACCTACAAGTATTTGTAAACTATCAGTTATGTTTATAAACTCTTATTAAGCCAACGAATGCTGTAATAACACCACCGGAGTGGAATCCATGTAGTTTGAAAACAGTGGCCTGTATCATTTGAAACAAGACATTTTCTATGCATTTGAATTACTAGCATCTTACCAAACGCTTAAAGTCTATTCATTGTCTACGCTATAATTCAGTGAATATTTGATGGATTTATTTTTGTCTAAATAGAGTTGGCTATCTGACATTGGTTACATTGGTAAATGCCAGTGAACAGTTGCGGAACAGTGGTGCACTCGTACCTGCCTCTTCATCTGGGGTGTGTCTCTCTCCCCAGCCAATGGCCAGTGGAATCCCTGGGGACCTTGGAGTGGCTGCTCCAAGTCATGTGACGGGGGCTGGCAGAGGCGTGCCAGGGTGTGCCAGGGGGCAGCGGTCACCGGGCAACAGTGCGAGGGCACCGGAGAGGAGGTCCGCAAGTGCAGTGACCAACGCTGTCCAGGTAACGCTAACGTGATAACCAACACGACTGACATAACTGACACCGCAGGAGTCCATTAAACAGGGGAGACGCGGTCAAATAGAGGAGTGGGAGGTTGAATGTGGTGTGAAAATAATGACCTCCCTCTATGCTAAGCTAGAGCACTGTGCGTTCCTGTGTATGTGGGAGGAGAGGATAAGCTTTACATAAAGCAGAGAGTAGGCAGCTCCGCTTTAGCAGAAAAAACATGTAGCCTTGAAAGCTGCAATCTGTGATTTTAAAATGGATCTCGCTACAGAGTGACACAAACCTTTCATTGTGGTTCACGTTGAGGTCGGGCCGTTGTGTAAAACCCATAAGACATTTACGGGATGCCGTCGGGTTAAAATCCAAAACTACAATGACCAGAACTGCTTTCCCTAATCGCGGACTCATGCTGTGAGGGAGAAATGGGGGTTTAGGAGGCAGGAGCGAGTGGAGATAATGAGGTTTAATGAGAGACATAAAGAGAGAGACCGAGAGAGAGAGGCAGAATAAAGAGATGTTTTATCTGTATGTGTGATGAATATCTTCACATTAATTGATGGCCATGATCCATCCACTTGTTTGAATCTCCATGGAGACCATTTGCCTCCACAGTGATTAATGCAAATTCAAGATTTGGTTAGACTACGATGGCTTTGTAAAGAGTGTCATTGTTTCTGTTGTTGGAATAAGCACGGAGGAAGCTAGCAGACATGCAGACCACATTGTTTGTATCTTGACAACCCAAAGCCAGCAGCTTACAATGACACATTTGACTGCCACAGGAAGTACACAGCGAGAAAGGAAGATGACCCAGTAACAACATATGAGTGGCCAATAAATCACAGAGACAGTCTTCTTCCTGGTTGAAGGAATAGCCTCTTGGGTGCTGGAAATTATTTGAATGTTTTTCAAACCTATTCTGTCCGGGTTCTTACTTGATCCAGCGCAAATTGCTCCATATTTAGGAATTACAGTAGTTAGGGTATCTTTGTACATTTTGCTTTTCCTTTACACACAATAGAAGCAGTTATTCGGTTCAGTTCCGTTTCATTCAATTCAAAAATCATTTTGTGAAGCCCTGCATTGTGTGCAGGCTAGAGTTGGAATAGAACCCAAGCTCGTAGTTGTGTAGGTCCATAAACCAGCAGTGACCCAGCTGTTGTTTCCGCACCAGCGCCGTATGAGATCTGCCCTGAGGACCAAGCAGTGTCCATGATGTGGAGGAGAACACCTTCGGGGGAGCTGGCCTTCAACAGGTGTCCTTCCAATGCCACAGGTAACACTGCCAGTGTTTGTCTTCTGCTCCTCGAACCCTCTTCGTGTGCCACCTCCTTCTGCTCCTCCACCCCTCCTCTTTCTCTTCCTACTCCGCCGACTTCTCCGCTCACGCTCCTTGCTCCTCCCACCCCTTTTCCCCCCTCACCTCCTCCACTTCTCCACTGCCTCATCTTGGTCCTCCTCCACCCCTCCCCCCGCTTCCACCTCCCCCATCTCTTTTCCCCACTCCCCATCTTCGTAAAGGTCTCCGCGGTGTGTCGGTTGATTCATCCGGACCGTGGGCTCCGGTTCTGGTAACCGCCTATGATTTTATGCCGGAATTCTGGGACACTTGGGGGCAGGTTGCTGTGAAAGAAGCCTCCCCGTCCCCACCTCCCTCACACTTTCCTCCCCCCATCCAACCACTGGAGAGGGTGGCAAATTGAAATGTGATGGAGGTGTGTGTCTCAAATGGCTCCCTGTGTGGCAGTACTGACCAGTGCCTGTAGGGAGTAGGGTGTTATTTGGGACAAGCAAATGACACACTGCACCCTGAGCTGTGAAAAGAGAAGAAAACGGGACTGGGTGGATTTGGTGTGTGTGTGTGTAAGTCTGTGTGTGTGTGTGTGTGTAAGTTTGTGTGTTTGTGTGTGTGAGATCCATGTCTATATGTTCCTTTGGGAACCTAATGTTCCCAAGAAGATACTGAAACCTAAAACATTACAAAGGTTTATTTTACTATTTTACTTCTGATGTACCAATGTCTGTTGTGGTAACATGTGCGGTACACCATATTCATCCTCCTGATGTACCAGTGTCTGTTGTGGTAACATGTGTGGTACACCATATTCATCCTCCTGATGTACCAGTGTCTGTAGTGGTAACATGTGCGGTACACCATATTCATCCTCCTGATGTACCAGTGTCTGTAGTGGTAACATGTACGGTACACCATATTCATCCTCCTGATGTACCAGTGTCTGTAGTGGTAACATGTACGGTACACCATATTCATCCTCCTGATGTACCAGTGTCTGTAGTGGTAACATGTACGGTACACTATATTCATCCTCCTAAACTCCACCGGGGAGATGAGGGACCATGGGGACATTAAACACGGAAAACATGTCTCCTATGAAGTATTCATTTCTTTATTCGTGTTGCTCTCCTTCCCTCTCCCTCTCCCTCCCTTTCTGTCACTCTCCCTCTTTATTCCCTGCTTTCCTTTTCCTCCCGGCTTGCTTTCCTCCTTCTCTCTCCCTTTCCTCCATCTCTCTCCCTTTCCTCCCTCTTGCCTATTTTTGGACCCATCCTCTCTCTCTTTGTTTCTCTTTGTTTTCTAATCTAATAATTCTTGCCCTCTGTCTGCTCTTTGTCCATTCTCTCCTCCTTTCATGGAGGCCATGCTCATTCTTTTTCTCCTTCTCTGGATGTCTCTCTTGCCCTCTTGCTCCCCCCTCTCACCCCACTCCCCTCTATTCCACTCCTCCTTCCACATCTCTCCCCTTCTTCACTTTACTCTTTCTGTCCTTCAACCTTTTCGGTTCCATCTGCCATCACCCCTGTTCTCCGTTCTGTTCTCTCCTTGATCTCTCTCTCTCCTCTCACTCCCTTCCTCTCTCTCTCCCTCTCTCTCTCATCTCTTCCTCTCCCTCCCTTTCTTGCTCTTACTTTCTCCCTCTCTTTTCCCACCTCCCCCTCTCTCTCTCCCTCCCACTCTCTTCCTCTCTTTCCCCCCTCCCTCTCTCTTCCTCCCTCCCCCGCTCCCTCTCCCTCTCTCTCCCTTTCTCCCTGCTCATCTCCCACAGGCACCACTAGTCGACGCTGCTCCCTGGATCATCGTGGGGTGGCCTATTGGGAACCACCCAGCTATGCCCGCTGCATAACCAATGAATATAGATACCTGCAGCAATCAGTAGGTCTATCTTCAGTAGGTGTACTAGCCTCCACTCTACTCTCTTCCTCCTTCCTCCTCTTACCTCCCCTCCCGGGTAGTGTGGGGGTGGGGGGGTGGTGAATAGTGCATTCCCTTTGTGGGGGGTGTGAATCGATGTAACCAGCCGCACTGCAGGCGAAGATGAATTACTTTCAATAGGGGGAGCAAATTAAAACCCTATTTTTGCGATGCTATCGATGTGTGGTGTGTCCTCCTGGCTGACTCCTACATGTGTTTGTGTTGGTCTCTTCGCCCCGTTGCGGTCTCCCCCCCCCCCCCCCCCCCCCCGCGCTGATATTCTCCCTCTCTGGTCGTTAGGCAACACTGTGTTGTATTCATGTATATTTTTGCATTTCTCAGAGCAAGGTGGTATTAGATGAATTACATAATTAATCGGGCTTAGGCTTTTAAAGACTCTATCCGTCATTACCTGACCCAGAACAGATTAGAGGCAGGACCAAATTGGACCAAACAGAATTATACTGTATAATAAAGATTTAAAAAAGCAAACATATCTACGGGGAGTAATGCCACAGATTAAAGGCTGAATGCTGAAGTCATGCTATTAACACGTTCCAGTCATGCAAAATGTCATCGCTTCATTGAAGTGCACTTTCTCTATCTACTCTGCCTCTTCTTCCAACTTCAGTCAACAGTGGGTTTAATCCTATTAAACATCTTTGGGGACAGAAATACATTTGGGTGAAAGGGTAGGTGAAAAGAAAGTCTTCAAGGGAAGGTACATTCTCCTATCTATGGAACATATTTTGGTGGTTTTGGGTTGTTAGTATAGCCCGTCCAACAATCCTACTAACATGGCAACCCACTCAGTCGGTTGTAATACTGTAGTAATATTGTGTTTATAATGTTGTAATACTGTAGCAACAACACTGTGGTAATTATTGCTTTAATAATGTGGTAGTTATGTAATAAGATTCTTGTAAATCCTGGGTAATGTTGTGGTAATATGCAGTAGGATAAGGAGCAATTTGGGTCTCACAGTTCATTTCTTCTTCTGGAGGTCCAGGGCCACCTAGCTAATGGTCAGAGGAAGCTGGCAGGCGATGGGATGTCTCAGGTAACCAAAACCCTGCTGGACCTCACCCAGAGAAGGAACTTCTACGCTGGAGACCTGCTGTCCTCCGTGGAGATACTGAGAAACGTGACGGACACCTTCAAAAGGGCCAGCTACGAACCAAGCTCTGACGATGTTCAGGTGAGGAGATGCCTGCGGGGTGTTGCATAGGAGTAGCGTTGGAGTAGTAGGACAGTATAGTATGAGTAGGGTTGTGTGTAGGGGAATAGTAGGACTGTATAGTATGAGTAGTGTTGTGTGTAGGGGTATAGTTGGACAGTATAGTATGAGTAGTGTTGTGTATAGGGGTATAGTTGGACAGTATAGTATGAGTAGTGTTGTGTGTAGGGGAATAGTAGGACAGTATAGTATATGTAGTGTTGTGTGTAATGGAATAGTAGAAAAGTATAGTATGAGTATTGTTGTGTGTAGGTGAATAGTAGAAATGTATAGTATGGGTAGTGTTGTGTGTAGGGGAATAGTAGGACAGTATAGTATAAGTAGTGTTGTGTGTAAGGGAATAGTAGGACAGTATAGTATGAGTAGTGTTGTGTGTAGGGGAATAATAGCACAGTATATTGTGAGTAGTTTTGTGTGTAGGGAAATAGTAGGAAATTATGAGAAGTGTTGTGTGTAGGGAAATAGTAGGACAGTAAAGGGAATAGTTGGCCAGTATAGTATGAGAAGTTCTGTCAGTAGGTCAGTGCAGATCAACATGATACCTGATGATTCCAGTTGCCACTCTACTGACCCCCCCCCAACCCACCCCTCCCCTGTCCTGTCCAGCTGGTCCTGCTTCTGACCTGGATTAGGCTTTATGGACTCTGAACACAGCCCATATGAATTAATGAATTATTATTACCCCTACGTACTCCTAAAAGGTCAACCGGTACTGCCTGAGGAAGTCTGGTCACCCTTCTGAGTCTGGTTCCTCTCTAGGTTTCTTTAGAGCGTTTTTTTCTAGCCAGTGTGCTTCAAGCTAATGATGTAAAAAGGGCTTTTTAAATGAATGTCATTGATTAATTGCTTGATATGTGGATCGTAGCACAGTATATTATGAGTAGTGTTGTGTGTAGGGGAAAAGTAGGACAGTATAGTATGAGTATTGTTGTGTGTAAGGGAATAGGAGGACAGTATATTATGAGTAGTGTTGTGTGTAGGGGAAAAGTAGGACAGTATAGTATGAGTATTGTTGTGTGTAAGGGAATAGGAGGACAGTATATTATGAGTAGTGTTGTGTGTAGG
>JACXGK010010914.1:5561-17116 GCA_016801125.1 Novumbra hubbsi
CTCAAGAGACAGGCAAGGTACTGGGCTAGGAAACAAGGACTATGAAACGCTGGATACGCTGTACTGGACAAGACGATCTGGCACTGCCAGCTGGGGACACAGGGACTAAATACACTGAGGGTAATTGGAAGTAGACAACACCTGGTGGGGAGGGGGCGGAGACAAGGGAACAGGTGAAACCCATCAGGGCGTAACAGTGTTTGTGTGAAATGCCTTCTCATCCAACATCCGAGTCTGTCTTCACAAATGTGCTTTTGACTGAATGGGCCCAAACTCCCACTGAGACATTGCAAAATCTTGTGGGAAGCCTTACCAGTCTGTTATAACTGCAAAGGGGGTGACCAGAACTGTCTGCCTGGTCCAGGCCATCCTCATAAACCGAGTATCCGGGCGAGATGGATTGTAGTCAGGGAGATCACCAAGATCTAAGGCAACTCTGGAGGAGAACATTTTCCACAGCAGAGCTGGGAGACAATGTGCATACTGTGAAAATAGCTAGAGGGCTTCACAAAAGTGGCCTCAGTTAAAGCCTAGACCTTAATCGAATTGAGAATATGTGAAAAGAATTGAACATTGTTGTTGACCAAAGGTGTCTCTACCAAACATTTACTTGTGTTATCTTGTGAATATCTATGCAATCAATTATTTTCTGTGTTGTGTTTGTAATTAATTTAGAACAATTGGCAGACTTTTTCATGTTGATATTAGAGAGTTTTTTGTGTCAGCAACAAAAAACGCAAACTGAATACATTTTGATTCCAGATTGTAACACAGTACAAGGTGGATAAGTCCCAGTGGGTGAATATTTTTGAAGGCCACTGTAGATCATATCAATCAATCAATCAATCAAATCAAATGTATTTATAAAGCCCTTTTTACAACAGCAGTTGTCACAAAGTGCTTTTACAAAAACACCCAGCCTAAAACCACAGTGAGCACGCAACAACAGGATTGAAGCACAGTGGCTAGGAAAGACTTCCTATGGGGGCTGGATTGTAGGAAGAAACCTAGAGAGGAACCAGGCTCAAAGGGGTGGCCATACCTCTTGTGGCTGTGCAAGGTGATGTTTAAGAATACTGCTAATAATTAATAAATTCACATGAGCTGTGTCCAGAGTCTAAAATGCCTGATCTAGATGACAAGCATGATCAGATTGGCAGGACAGGAACAGTCCAGGGTGGGTTGATTAGGGGTTCAGCCTGGTGGCAGCCGGAATCGCCAGGATCGTCTAGGATGGGAGGGGGGGTCGGCAGAGTGGCAGCTGGAATCATCAGGTATCGGCTTGTTCTGCAGCAAAATCAGGAAGGCTCGGGACAAGGTCTCCTGGGCCTGGTACTCCACAGGTGTAGGCTGAGACCTCACGTCCTTCTAAGTTGAACCGCAACAGGAGACAAAGAGAGTTGTTAAAGAGTGCATTTCTTAGAGTTAAAGAGGAGAACATAGAGTTATGGAGGAGAACTAGCCCTGCTCCCCCGGCACAATAATATAGCAGCATAAAAACTTCATAAAAAGATCATATTATGTGATTCTATTTGACAAGATTCTATTTGACAAGATTCTATTTGATGACGATGATTATTATCAGACCAAAAATATATCTCCACAATATTATTGACATGACATCAATCTTGATAATTAAGATGGTATTGTCTATGACAATAGAATGACATGCCAAACACCTCGAAAGGTCTTCAACCGCTTTCCCATTCAGACAGAACAGGGGCTGCATGCAACAGGCACGTTTGGTTCTCCCTGCAACTGATCATTATATCCATTTCTCTACACTGGAGTGGGAGGTGAAGCTATGAAAACCTTGGTTCAGATAGTACAGTATATGTAATGAGCAATAATTTTTGCTCTTGCTTTCCTGAAGTACTAGGTGGTGGGGGGGGGGAGTTTGCACTTTGGTGCTTAATCAATATACAGACCACAAATTTTATAAAAACATTTTTTATTATTATTTGAACAACAGACGCTAGGCCAGTGGAGACACTAACAAAGTGGTCTTGTCGGAGTTCGGTGGTTTCGTTCTGAGGCTGATAAGAGCGAAGTGAGTGACAGAACAATGAGGGTGATTGTGCACTGTAGGTGTGGGCTGAGGAGCCATGTAGGTATGCACACTGCCGTCAAAACAAATGAAAACAAACAGCTTTTGGATGCGGTTCGGGTTTTCTCTCTCCTGAGGCACTTCGACTCTTCACCTTGAATGGTTCTCTGAAGACATCAAAAGGTGTTCATTATTAAATATCACACTTCTGAACGGGCCACCTTTTAATGCCTCGGTATACTTCATCAATACTTATATTACAAACCAAAATAATGAGAGGAATTATTCTTAGTCCACATCGGAAGGATACATCCAGTATTTTTGTGAATGTTCAGAGTGTATTAAGTGTCAAATAAACTTTTCAGTGATTTCCCCAAAAAAGTGTCAATTCATGTGCGGATCAATAAACCCCTCTTTGGTTTGGTATTTAAGAAATGTCAATGTTGTGTTTCATGCCTATTGTACTGCACAGGCCACATACACGGTCCACAAAGAAAAATACATTTCTGAGTACCTTATCTCTCTGACCACTTAACCTAGGAGATGAGAGAACAGTCATCCCGTCTTTACTACTTCCTTTTGTGTGAAGTCGAGACACCTCAACATAGGGGAAAGAGATGAGAGATACCTTTCAACACAAAACGGAAACAAACAGACAGACCGTTTCCAGTTGCACCATGGTACTACGTGCTTCCTGGGTGTCACCATCTCTGAGATGTGGAAAGATCCTCATCAGAATCAGATTTAGGGGTGTGTGCCAAATGGCGCAACGCCCTACATCACTGCCTTGCATAACAGGTGCATCTTTGGTGCTGGGTGTTGCAATACATGCATTCCGACAGTTCATGAGTGTATAACAGAGGGTGGTGTAAATTGGCTCAGTATTGCCTTTTGGGGGGGAGGGGTCTGCCTTGTCTCGTTGCACTGTAGTGATTTCTTTTGGTAGGTGGGGCCCCTGCGAGCTCTTGGTTGTTGGTCAAGGAATGCGGTCATCTCCAGCCACGGTCTGGCATAAACTCTGAGGTTGAAGTTAAACTTATGTATGAACTTAAAACTACATATTTACTACTTGCAAAAAGGCAGAATGCCGCTATGGCATTGCCAAGAGTTCCTTGCTTGTAACTGTGCCAAGAGAATTCTGGAGAATTTCTTGAAGTCTTGAACGTAACTTCGTATAAGGTTGTATGAAAAAAACAATATTCTCAATTATTAAATGAATAATTGCATTTAGACACAAAGAACAATTCAACTTTTGATGTTGTTCAACTAAGATAACATGGTTAATGTCAGGGAGTTAATTACATTGTTTTTCTTTTCATGTGATAATTGGTTCTTGATGTTTGTGAATTATGAATTAAAATTACAGGGCAACATACTTGATAGGTGATTACCACAATTAGTAACTTAATTTATTACTTTGATAAGCAAAAAAGGAGAACAGCACATCGTCGGCAATGAATGTAGGCAAGTACAATGCTACCGTCAGCAGACATTTGAATTATCACATGCAGGTTGTCATGTTATGTCACACGGTTGCTATTTAAGTGTTGTTGTTCTTTCATCTCTTTTACAGTGTCTGGCAAATTCCTTCACTTTCCGCCTTCCGCTTGCGTCTGGCGCGATGTGATAACAACACATTCGGGGCTTATCCAAAACCCTGCACTGTGTACAGCCAAGAAATATAGTGTTTCACGTTCGGTCATTCCTGCTTTGGTTTCGTTCACAATACATTTGTAAGAAACTTATTCTGATGCCAACCAGAGCCCCGGATCACTCCATTGCAGCATCTGCTTTCCTGTCGCATAGACGCGGCTTGAAGACTTTCGCTCATATTTCCTTGGATGATAGAATTTCGGAGGGAAAAAGCTGTGTTACTAAGGTGACACGGGGAGACATTCGTCGTATATATTTGGATAGATATAGCTAGCCTCAGGGTCGGCCAGGGGGTTTGGCGGGGAAGCAGGTAATGAAAAAAGTGGAAGGGGGGCACATAGTATTTATAGACCAGAGTGGGAAAAACAAAAAAGATGCCTTAAATTGGCACCATGGAATATCTGGAGCATGCAACCAGAATGCCAATTTCTGAAAATTGGCAGCCCAGTAGTAGTACGTTGGGTAGTGCCAGCCTTCCACTAAATTTGCATACCTGAAGCAAAGATAAATAGGTTAACAACCTGAATGATGACTTAAAAAAAGGACTTTTGTTAAATCAATGGGATAGACATAGATAGAGGAAATTGGGACCACTATTCATTTTAACATAATTAATCCTCCCTTTTAGTGATTGCGGTAAGATACCGCATCTCTGAAATACTTCATTTGCACAAAAAGCAGCAAAGTTTGCAGAGAAAAGGGGGTAAAAAAACATTTCTGCTGCATTGAAGGTCCCAATGAGCACCATCTCTGCAGCACTTCACCGAACAGGCCTGAATGGTAGAGTTGCCAGACAGATGACTCTCCTCAGTAAAAGGAACATGATAACATGGTTAATGTCAGGGAGTTAATTACATTGTTTTTCTTTTCATGTGATAATTGGTTCTTGATGTTTGTGAATTATGAATTAAAATTACAGGGCAACATACTTGATAGGTGATTACCACAATTAGTAACTTAATTTATTACTTTGATAAGCAAAAAAGGAGAACAGCACATCGTCGGCAATGAATGTAGGCAAGTACAATGCTACCGTCAGCAGACATTTGAATTATCACATGCAGGTTGTCATGTTATGTCACACGGTTGCTATTTAAGTGTTGTTGTTCTTTCATCTCTTTTACAGTGTCTGGCAAATTCCTTCACTTTCCGCCTTCCGCTTGCGTCTGGCGCGATGTGATAACAACACATTCGGGGCTTATCCAAAACCCTGCACTGTGTACAGCCAAGAAATATAGTGTTTCACGTTCGGTCATTCCTGCTTTGGTTTCGTTCACAATACATTTGTAAGAAAATTATTCTGATGCCAACCAGAGCCCCGGATCACTCCATTGCAGCATCTGCTTTCCTGTCGCATAGACGCGGCTTGAAGACTTTCGCTCATATTTCCTTGGATGATAGAATTTCGGAGGGAAAAAGCTGTGTCTCGAAATTTAGGTAACGCTAAAGACAACTTTGACTATCGGAGCAATTTTTTTATTATACACTAATGATGGGGTCCATCTTTTCTCACCCAAATTCAGTGCTCCATTGATATCCTTACAAGATTGATTGCTGAACAGTCGAACGCTGTTTGCGCGTAATTGTCCCCTAGCCTGGGACACTTCACTGCGCTCAGTTTATGGAACTACATGTACAAAGCAAATAGGTCGTTATATGGGTTACATGTTCTATCACCATTGACAGACTGAGGCAAGAACTCAGCGGTTACATCTTATCCCCATGGGACACATAACTTAATCTTAACCTTGGTAGTTTTTGTCAGTTTCAAATAATGAATACTCATGCATGTTGTGAGGTGATTCATAGTTCTTACTTCTATTAAGTAGTATAATAAATATACTAATGAGATATTTTAGAAATAAATTTTTTTATATAATGCAATCAAGCAGGAACACATTACCTAGTATATTTTGTGAAATTGAGGTTTGTTAATTACAATATAGTTGCTATATTTTAAAGGTGCAGCACAGGTCCTCAACTAATAGAATTGTAAAGAAAAAACCATATCTCACACTGCCCAATAAAAAGAATATAAGCAAAAGAACACAGACACTAGACAGAGGAAGAAAGACAACTATTCACTGTTGAGCATGCAGCGCCATGCAGCCATAAGACTGACATTGTGACTGGTGTTTTGCAGGTACTATTTAATGAAGCTGTCAGTTCGGGACCTGTAAGACGTCTGTTTTTTCAAACTAGACAAGCAAATGTTTTTGTCCTCTTGCTCAGTTGTGAACTGGGGCCTCTCATTCCTCTTACTATTGTGGTTAGAGCCAGTTAGGACTGTTCTGTGATGGGAGTAGTACACATCGTTGTATGAGATCTTCAGTTTGGCAATTTCTCGCATGGAATAGCCTTAATTTCCCACAAGAAGAATAGACAAAAGAAAGTTATTATATAGTTTCTGGCTATTTTGAGCTTGTAATCAAATCACAAACGCTGATTATGAAGATACTGAACTAGTCAAAAGAAAGCTTGTTTTATTGCTTTTATAATTACCACAAGCAGTGATAAAATAATCGCTAAAATATTGAAACACAAAAGGTGCTAAAAAAATAAGAATTCGGAAAATGGATTCCCAATGGCACAAGAGCAGAGCATAGATTGAACATATTACTAAGGTGACACGGGGAGACATTCGTCGTATATATTTGGATAGATATAGCTAGCCTCAGGGTCGGCCAGGGGGTTTGGCGGGGAAGCAGGTAATGAAAAAAGTGGAAGGGGGGCACATAGTATTTATAGACCAGAGTGGGAAAAACAAAAAAGATGCCTTAAATTGGCACCATGGAATATCTGGAGCATGCAACCAGAATGCCAATTTCTGAAAATTGGCAGCCCAGTAGTAGTACGTTGGGTAGTGCCAGCCTTCCACTAAATTTGCATACCTGAAGCAAAGATAAATAGGGTAACAACCTGAATGGTGACTTAAAAAAAGGACTTTTGTTAAATCAATGGGATAGATATAGATAGAGGAAATTGGGACCACTATTCATTTTAACATAATTAATCCTCCCTTTTAGTGATTGCGGTAAGATACCGCATCTCTGAAATACTTCATTTGCACAAAAAGCATCAAAGTTTGCAGAGAAAAGGGGGTAAAAAAACATTTCTGCTGCATTGAAGGTCCCAATGAGCACCATCTCTGCAGCACTTCACCGAACAGGCCTGAATGGTAGAGTTGCCAGACAGATGACTCTCCTCAGTAAAAGGAACATGACAGCCCGCTTGGAGTTTGCCATAAGACACCTGAAGGGTTCTCAGACCACGAGAAAATAAATGGTCTAGTCTGATGAAACAAAGATTGAACTCTTTGGTCTGAATGCCAATTGTCATTTCTGGAGGAAAACAGGCACTGCTCATCATCTGGCCAATACCATCCCTACAGTGAAGCATGATGGTGTCAGCATCATGCTGTGGGGATGTTTTTCAGCGGCAGGAACTGGGAGACTAGTCAGAGTGAGGGAAAAATAAATGCAGCAATGTACAGAGACATCCTTGATGGAGACCTGCTCCAGAGTGCTATGGACCTCAGACTGGGGCGAAGGTTCATCTTCCAACAGGACAACAACCCTAAGCACACAGCTAAGATAACAAATGAGTGGCTTCGGGCCAACTCTGTGAATGTCCTTGAGTGGCCTAGCCAAAGCCCAAACTTGAGCCTGATTTAACATCTCTAAAGCGATCTGAAAATGACTCTTCACCCATCCAACCTGACCGGAGCTTGAGTGGTCTTGCAAAGAAACTGCCAAAAAATAGGTGTGCCAAGCTTGTAGCATCATACTCAAAAAGACTAGAGGCGGTAATTGCTGCCATAGGAGCTGCAACAAAGAAGTGAGCAAAGCCTGTGAATACTTATGTACATTTTTATTTTTTCGTTCTTATTTATTTCAAAACAGACTTCTTTCACCTTGTTATTATGGGGTATTGTCTGTAGAATTTTTATGAAATACAAATGTGAACCCATTTTGGAATGGGGCTGTAACATACAGTGGGGAGAACTTTTGTCTAATAAGACAAAAGTAGGGCTTTTTGGTCTAAACTTCCCTCGCTGTGTTTGGAGGAAGAAGAAGGATGAGTACAACCCCAAGAACACCATCCCAACCATGAAGCATGGAGGTGGAAACATGATGGATGCTTTTCTGCAAAGGGGACAGGACCACTGTATCGCAGTCGTCCTGTACCTCATCTATCGTGAGATCTTGGCCAACAACCTCCTTCCCTCAGTAAGAGCATTGAAGATGGGTCGTGGCTGGGTCTTCCAGCATGACAATGACCCGAAATACACAGCCAGGGCAACTAAGGAGTGGCTCCGTTAGAAGCATCTCAAGTGGCCTAGCCACTCTCCAGACCTGAACCCAATAGAAAATCTTTGGAGGGAGCTGAAAGTCTGTATTGCCCAGGGACAGCCCCGATGCCTGAAGGATCTGGAGGAGGTCTGTATGGAGGAGTGGGCCAAAATCCTTGCTGCAGTGTGTGCAAACCTGGTCAAGAACTATTAATATTAATACATATTAAGTTCTGCTTTTCTGATGTATCAAATACTTATGTCATGCAATAAAATGCAAATTAATTACTTAAAAATCATACAATGTAATTTTCAGGATTTTTGTTTTAGATTCTGTCTCTCACAGTTGAAGTGAACCTATGATAAAAATTACAGACTTCTACATGCTTTGTAATTAGGAAAACCTGCAAAATCAGCAGTGTATCAAATACTTGTTCCCCCACTGTATCTGGGCCAGTGTCTTCCTCTTGTCAGAATTAGAGCAGCACCTCGCTGTTACAAAATTTATAAAATACAGTTTTTTTTTTTACCAAACTGAGCACAGTTTACCATCGCATACAGTTTACCATCACATACAGTTTGCTATCGCATTAGCATCATGACTTTGAGCGAGGTGAAAGAAAACTGTCAATAAGTTGCTGGGACATTGATATAAAGAAGGTAGACATAATCTGAGCCACGACTAAAGGCAAGAAGCCAACTAGCTAACCAACTGTCACAACTTGATAGCTACAATTGGCTACAATAGATTAGTGTCATGCAGGCAACATTAGAGATTTGGTAGCAACAATGAGCCAATTTTTTTATTTTGCCTGCAAAAGAACGGCCCTACTTCAAGATTTATTTTACCCAATATCACATCACCACCACCACCAAAGCAACCCCCAGACCTGCACCAGGCTTGACAGATTGCGTCAAGCACTCCTCTATGTTCAGTTAATTTGATCTTCATCTGATGAATGTGCATTGTGATACGAACACCTCAAGTTTAGATTTGTCTGCCCAAAACACTTTTTTCCAATCTTTCTCTGTCTAGTGTCCATCTTCTTCTCTTATAATTGGCCAGTCTGAGATTTATTTGGAGGGCTTTTCTTTGCAACTCTGCCTTAATGGCCAGAATCCTGGAGTCAGCTCTTTACTTTTGACGTTAAGGTTGATGTTTGGCAGGTACTATTTCATACATTGATTTGAATTTGATGGATCGATTTGAATGCACCGATAGCCCATCAAAGCTAATCCCAAGCAATGTCTAGCATACCTTTTTAGAGTTCACCAAAGTCTCTCCTTCAGACCAACCTCTCTCTTTCACTCACTCTCTACCTCACTTTAATCTAATGTTCTGTTTTGTTTTTCTTCCCAAAGAACATGCTTTAATGGCTGACGTTGATGAATGCATGTAAGGGATCTGCTGCAGGTAGGATAGGATTACAGACTAACCTAGGAGAGAGAAGAGGTGGTGTGGTGTGTCTGTTTGTGTTGTAGGGGGATTAGGTTGGTTTGGTTTTGGGGGGGGCAGGATGTTTGTCTTCCAATGAGGCATGACCACGAGAGAAAGGGGAGGGGCCAGAGAGGGTTACAGCATCCTCACATTTAGGTCCTTGCAGCTAGTGAGAAGCAGATACAACATTAAACCTACAGTACATACTTTTTAATCACATAGAGATAATAAATAGGCTGTCCCAAAACACAGCGATAGATGAGAGATTATATACCCAGACAATTCTTTACACAGAATCACTATGGTTAGTAGGCACATTTTCTAGAGCAGGGGTGCCCAAACGTTTTCGTTTGAAGGGCCAAAAATCTAAAGTGACATTGCATTATACCAAACTGTATTATATGGCATGGCAGGCCAAATCCAAAATCTCCACGAGCATTACGACACCATGAAATCCCTGATGCCAATGCTTCCCAACTCCATGGCCAATATACAATCACTACCAGTATGTGCCATAGAAGACCTTGGTCAGATAGCAACAGTCAAGCTTGAAACCTAAACTTTGGAGGTGAGCTTGGTGCAATAATAGCGCACCAAGCTCTATTACCACTCTATTAAAAAAGGTGTACAATTCTTAATGGTTCCCTGAAAAAAAGCAAATTTCACGAAAGAATAATTTCAAGGAAACAAAAATAATCATACTAAATTTCAACATTGCTGATTTATAAATTAATGGCTGTAGAGAATGATAAGTGATGAATCACATTTCCATTTCAAAGTGCTCTTAGTCTTATTACAAATATCTGGCAACTGAACAAAAATGAACCACAAAGCCCACTAGAGTGGCTCCAGCTTCAATTGGACTATATAGAATTTGTCAGAAAGATGAGACAGAAACACATAATAATAACGTCTGAATCCGAGACATTTCCTAACAAAGTGCTGTTAAATGTGTTTTGGCAATGACTAGCTGGAGACGACTAAGCAAGGCCTTTCCTAAAAAAGATGGTGTCTAGATTGCAGCATTTGTTGCTCCAAAACCTGTATGTATTATTCAGCATTAATGGTGCCTTCACAGATGTACAAGTCACTCGTGCCAGGTGCACTAATGCACCCCCATACAATCACGGATGCTGGCCTTTGAATGCAGCCCTCTCCTCTTTAGCCTGGAGGACACGGTGTCCATGATTCCCAAAAATTATTTCACATTTTCCACTTCGCCTCAGTCCATCTTAAATGAGCTTGGGCCCAGAGAGGGTGGCAGCATTTCTGGATCTTGTTTAAATAGGTTTTATTCTTTGCATGTTTGAAGTACTGTGTTCTAGGTTGGCAACCACTAATTGATAAAAATCTAGAACATCAATAATCAAAATCATTGGCAACAAATGTCATTATCGATTTGTTGGGTCTACATGAGAAAAAAATATTTTGAAAGATAGCGTGGATAAGAGTTTGCAAATGCTACACGAAAAAGAAAGTCATGTACCACCAAAAACCAATGTTGCCAGTATAACTGAGAGCCCATTGCTCTAATGGGGTCGAGTACCTGTCCTTAGAGGTTATGTTCAAAACCTTCCAATTTAGTGAACTTACAAAATAATTACTCTTACAGGTGGAATTACATTTTAAAGCTAACTTTTCTTTCACCAGCTTACTACAATGCTACCATATTTTCAGAAGATCCATTAGTGGTTGATACAAAGCTAACAGAAATGTATTTGCCATTGTTTGCCAAAGTGAATTTATTGAACTAGCCGTTGAACCTATTTGGGAAGGGGAAACAATTACAACTTGTTTTAGCTGGTAGTAGCCCAGATGAACAGTAGGCAGCAGGGCTAAACAGTAGATGGGAATGTTACAGCTTGTTATGGCTGGTAGTATCCCAGATGAACAGTAGGCAGCAGGGCTAAACAGTAGATGGGAATGTTACAGCTTGTTTTAGCTGGTAGTATCCCAGATGAACAGTAGGCAGCAGGGCTAAACAGTAGATGGGAATGTTACAGCTCGTTATGGCTGGTAGTATCCCAGATGAACAGTAGGCAGCAGGGCTAAACAGTAAATGGGAATGTTACAGCTTGTTTTAGCTGGTAGTAGCCCAGATGAACAGTAGGCAGCAGGGCTAAACA
>JACXGK010010915.1:0-17015 GCA_016801125.1 Novumbra hubbsi
ACAAGGCAAGACATTCCTCAATGTCACCCAGGTGATAGATGTACATGCCTGAGATGCAGGAGTGGTAGGAGATGGTTTTCACCTCAGCCAGCAGTACAGAGATCATGGTGATGCTGGCGCTGCTGGTGAACATGATGTCCACCAAGGCCAGGTTGCAGATGAGGATGTACATGGGTGTGTGGAGTCGTCTGTCCGTTGCAATGATGCAGATGTTGGTGCCACTTCCCAGAAGCACCAGGAAATAAGTGAAGAAGATGAGGAAGCCCAGGAGCTTCTGGTGGGAGAGGTGGTCAAATCCTGTAATGGTAAACTCCTCCACATTGTGACCTGTGAAATTAACTAAAAGTTCACTATGAAGCATCTCGAATTATCAGCCCTTTCACTTTATAAAGATACTAAAACTTTATTTTCACAGAATAGCTTCAAAAAAGTTGTTCTATCACCTCCTCAAGCATCAAGCCACAACGAAATGAACAAACAACACACCACAACAACTCCAATGTCAAATGTAAAAAAACAGACTAATTAATTGTTACACAAAAAAGGGTTTCTTCTATAGGAAAGAGCCGGCATCCAAACAGATGCTTATTCAGTTGACCAAGCACTTACACCCCTGTTCTAGATCTGTTACTGTGACACAAGGACAGTGTCAGCCCTTATACCATTGATGACCAACCCACCTGGAGAAACAAATAGAGGTGGGTATTCCAGGTGACACAACGGAATATCACAGCCAATTAATAGTAGCCTAAGCTTTGTTTTTACCTTGTGACTGACAACGAGAGTGTTGGTAGCCCTGCTGGGGCCAAAAGGCAGGGCTGCTCTCAGAAGTGCTGGGAGAAGAATCTGCCCAAACGCATGTGTCTCCATGGCAACAAAGGTTGGACAAGTTGGTTGCCTGTTATATTCTTCACAGTATAACATTGTCCCTTATGTTGGATGCCCAGGCTTGCCGTTCCAAATAAATGATGAAATTATTCAGTCAGAGCAGGGCACTGCCTTGGTAGATCTGCCCTGGTCTAGAGAATTAAAGAATGAAAGGGGAATGAATGTACAGCCGTGGCCAAAATGACAGAGTGATCTCCAGCCTTGTCCTCGTCAACACTCTCACCTGTGTTAACGAGAGGATTAGCTAAGATTCTGAAGAAGTTGGTCAATATGCAGCCTTGTTTCTACCCAACTGAGAAATGCATCTTCAATGTATATCAACCCTGGTGCAGACTGGGGAAAAGGCGAATCACAGCAACCACACTTGTGTTGCTGCCCTGTTTATAGGTCTTTCTTAAGCTTTTGACAACGTTAATCATGTTAAGGAAGTTGTCCTAAATAGGCCTTAGCTCTGATGCATATGCTTAAGGGCATAAGTGCCCCCGACCGCCAGGTTGGCTCCCACCTGCGAGGGGGCCCCTGACTGATAGGGGAGATGGGGCCCCAAAAAGCTACAGCTGGCACTATTGCTAAATATATTTCTAAATATAAAAACATGGCAAATCCAGTAACATTGATAGTAATTACCCCTTAAAGGTCTAAGGCCTTATTAGGATGTCAAAATTCGCCAGGCATTATCTTGACCTTTTGACCTCTCAGGAGGTCATCCTTTATGGTAGAATGATGTCCTTTATATTGTGGATTCTGAAAACCCTTAACTTGAAGTAGGATGAATAGATAACATTGTTTGAGAAGAATAAATTAGTATATTAGTGAAAATGTGTGAAGAGAATATAATAAAAACGTATGTTGACATGTAGTTGTTTTTATTAAGAAGCACATAATATCCTCCAACAGGTAGAAACTTCCTTGTATGTGAAAATATACTTGGCAATAAAGCTGATTCTGATAGGGCTTTTTATTTCACACTTGGACATCCCCAGGGGTTCAAAACCACTACAAATTGTTTATTGTTTGAAAATGTAACCTAATATACCAAAGATCTGCATTATTTCTTTTGAAAACTGTAAAATATCAACCAAATGTCATTTTTGGGTCCCTATATCAGTGTGACAGAACATTTTATACCAAAATCAAAGATTAGATTGAATTCTGACCAGATCAGATTAACCCCTGAAAAAAATGAGAGTTTTTTAAGCAATCATGAAATACAGTGTTTTTAACTGAAATACACAAACCACATGTCATTCTTTTTAGCAGTCTGTCCCCTACAACATGGAAAAAATTGTAGGCTTTTAAATTTAATAATTCCGGAGATATGAATAGAAATGTAACAGGTGCGCTTTTAAAAGCAAAATTGCCTCTAAGAGAATTTGGTAAGGCTACGGAAGGTTTCTACTTTACAGAAATACATAAATGACATGTAAATCACAGGCTTCTATCTTTAACCTGTCCGGAGATATGAATAGAAATGTGACAGGTGCGCTTTACGAAAATCCACAAACGACGCGTCATTCTCGTCCAAAAACGGTCCCCTACAACGTGGACAAAAAAACCTATTTCTAGTTTGTAGGTAATTCCAGTCAGACAATCAATCTTAATAATCCCAGACAACGAATTTATAGCACACAAGAGTTGTACACAGAATATTTAATTGCTATCTGGCCGCGAGACCTCTTGGTAATGCAGTAGCAGTCAAGGAACATAAGTAAATTACGTATTTTAGTATGTCTATGTACATATACAGTGGTGCAAAAAAGTATTTAGTCAGCCACCAATTGTGCAAGTTCTCCCACTGAAAAAGATGAGAGAGGCCTGTAATTTTCATCACAGGTAGACTTCCACTACGACAGACAGAATGAGTTGTAAGAATTTTAAAGAATTTATTTGCAAATTATGTTGGAAAATAAGTATTTGGTCACCTACAAACAAGCAAGATTTCTGGCCCTCACAGACCTGTAACTTTTCATTTAAGAGGCTTCTCTGTCTTCTACTCATTACCTGTATTAATGGCACCTGTTTGAAAGACACCTGTCCACAACCTCAAACAGTCACACTCCAAACTCCACTATGGCCAAGACCAAAGAGCTGTCAAAGGACACCAGAAACAAAACTGTAGACCTGCACCAGGCTGGGAAGACTACCATCAGTAACACATTACGCCGCCAGGGACTCAAATCCTGCAGTGCCAGACGTGTCCCCCTGCTGAAGCCAGTATATGTCCAGGCCCGTCTGAAGTTTGCTAGAGAGCATTTGAAAGATCCAGAAGAAGATTGGGAGAATGTCATATGGTCAGAAGAAACCAGAATAGAACTGTTTGGTAAAAACTCAACTTGTCGTGTTTGGAAGACAAAGAATGCTGAGTTGCATCCAAAGAACACCATACCTACTGTGAAGCATGGGGGTGGAAACATCATGCTTTGGGGCTGTTTTTCTGCAGAGGGACCAGGACGACTGATCCGTGTAAAGGACCGAATGAATGGGGCCATGTATCGTGAGATTTTGAGTGAAAACCTCCTTACATCAGCTAGGGAATTGAAGATGAAATGTGGCTGGGTCTTTCAGCTAGACAATGATCCCAAACAACCCGCCCGGGCAACAAAGGAGTGGCTTCGTAAGAAGCATTTCAGGGTCCTGGCGTGGCCTAGTCAGTCTCCAGATCTCAACCCCATAGAAAATATTTGGAGGGAGTTGAAAGTCTGTGTTGCCCAGCAACAGCCCCAAAACATCACTGCTCTAGAGGAGATCTGCATGGAGGAATGGGCCAAAATACCAGCAACAGTGTGTGACAACCTTGTGAAGACTTACAGAAAACGTTTGACCTCTGTCATTGCCAACAAAGGGTATACAACAAAGAGAAAATGAGAAACTTTTGTTATTGACCAAATACTTATTTACCACCATAATTTGCAATTAAATTCATAAAAAATCCTACAATGTCATATCATGGATTTTATTTCTCATTTTGTCTGTCATAGTTGAAGTGTACATATGATGAAAAAATTACATGCCTCTCTCATCTTTTTCAGTGGGAGAACATGCACAATTGGTGGCTGACTTAATACTTTTTTGCCCCACTGTAGATACATAGACATCTCTTAGTACAATTCACACTTGTCCATTCACTTTGAAACCTTTCATGTGTACTATACATATATGCATCAATATAGCATTAACAAAATGATAAGCATAATGGAGTGGTAAACATTCAGAATTACCTATATTTTTTATGCAAATGTACACACACTCAGCATATCTCCAGGACAACGATTATTCAAAAGTAACCAGACAAGATTAAAGAGCTTGTTAGGTCTTGCATGCAACATCGCCCTTTAAGATCCTAGTTTGTTCATTGAGGATACATTCAGAAAGACATCTGGGGGTGTTAGCTCTATTGAAATATATATGCTGTTTATATTTCTTCTATTTACAATCTCATTAACATTACATAGGCTGTAAAGTGCTCCCGGAAGAAAGCATTACTATTTAAACCTTGAACTGTGGTAATTTTACAGACCAAGGGCATGACAGGTTTTAAAGACAATAGGTTTACTTGGGCTTTCAGGGACATCACACGTGAAATCAGTTCAGACCAATCAGACACCAGTTTAGATGTTGCATAGTAGTGCACGTTTTTCATTTCATTGGTGTAATTCTTTTTCTGGTCAGTATCTCAACCAGTCTCCTTCTAATCTCTTTGGTCTTTAGACAGTAGACTGTTGGGTTGATCAGGGAAGGCAAAAGAGTGGCGATTATCAGCATGGCATTCCGTTCAGTCAGACTGAGGGTCAGACCTATCCTAGTCAACAGCGCAGAGACAATCTTTGGAGCGTAAAAACATAACACCGCAATGATGTGAGAAATGCAGGTATTAAACACCTGCACTCTACTCTCAGTGTTGGGCAGCCTCGTTACAGTGTGTATTAACTTCAGGTAGGACAGCAGAATGAAAATGAACTGGGCGCCAAGCAACCATATAGCCAAAATGACACCAAGCATCCAATATTTTTCAGGGTTGACACAGGCGGCCCTGATCATAGCAGGAAAGTCACAGAACACGTATCTGATGACAGGCTGGCAGTACGGCAGGCTGTCTGCCTGAGCTGCAAACACACCCATGACCCCAAACCCTATCAGCCAGGAAGCCATGATCATCAGGAAGATGCGGGGGTTAGTGAGGATGCTGTGATACCTAAGAGGAGAGCTGATTGCGATGGTCCTGTCCAAAGCCATCAGGGACAAGGCAAGACATTCCTCAATGCCACCCAGGTGATAGATGTACATGCCTGAGATGCAGGAGTGGTAGGAGATGGTTTTCACCTCAGCCAGCAGTACAGAGATCATGGTGATGCTGGCGCTGCTGGTGAACATGATGTCCACCAAGGCCAGGTTGCAGATGAGGATGTACATGGGTGTGTGGAGTCGTCTGTCCGTTGCGATGATGCAGATATTGGTGCCACTTCCCAGAAGCACCAGGAAATAAGTGAAGAAGATGAGGAAGCCCAGGAGCTTCTGGTTAGAGAGGTGGTCAAATCCTGTGATGGTAAACTCTTCCACATTGTGACCTGTGAAATTCACTAGAAGTTCTTGAAAATACATCTGCCTACTCATCCAAGTTAAAAACACCAATATATTAAAACAAAAGAAAAAGTAATGCCTATTCAGATCCACACAAAACTAAATAGTAAAATTTGAATACATATTATGTCCAGATGTTTTATTTTTCTTGAAGGAACACGCCCGAATGAAAAGCTGTAGAGAAAATGCTGACACCTCTCTAGATGTGATAGTGTCACTAGGAAATGTGACTTATATGTGACCAACCCACATGTATAAAACAGGGTTGTTTAGGTGGTCCCAAATGACACACTGGGACGTCACATAGTAGTATTTATTTTATTTTGTCCCTTACATCGTTGGTGGCCAGGTTATGGTCTCTGGGGGAAAAACTATTCTTAATAGTAGTATTTATTGTAATATTCAGAAACAATAAACTTCCACTCATTAACAGAGATGACTCTTTTTGAATTTCTGTCAAATCCATTCAGACTACACGTTAGTTAATTGTTCCACTAGTTTAAAAAAGAATAATAAACTGTAAAAAAATATATATATTCTTTTTTTTATTCAGACAACAGGTGTACTGTAGTTGGACAAGGCTATTGGTATGTATAGATTATTAAATTTACCCTTTACATTACTGGTAGCTAGGGCTTTGGTAGAAACATTGTTAGTAGTATTACTATTGGTATATTAAGTATTCATTATTTAACCTAGTGTTTTAAAAAAACGAAGACATACACTTATAGTCGTAGACGATTTCATATTCTAATAATGCTTTACATGGGTTCAATCCTATAAGCCTATACACTACTGTCCACCAGAGCTTAAAATAATAACACCACTCTGAAAAAATACAGGCATTAAACACCTCCGTGTTGGGCAGCCTCAGTCCTTTGCAGATGGGTTTCCAGGGGTATAAGTAATAATAAGTAATAAGTGACAATTACTCACGTTCCTGTAATTGAGCTTTTCTGGGTATGTGTACCTTTTTCTATTCAAAGGCCGTATTTTTACTTATGCACTTTAAATGAAGTAAGGTACTTTTCAAAACCATCCGTTGCGGAGTACAATCTAGAAACAGGATACATATCATCATGGCAAGCACATAAAGATTGCGCCTTTTGTAGAAGCTAGAACTGTTCACTTGTATTAAGTGACACCAGATGCAAACCCCAAAAGTATCAGTAGATTTTCTAACGGCATAAAAGGTAGCAACATGCCATAAAAAACAAATGTGCCAATCTAGTAGAATTCTGCTGCATGCCCCTTCAAGAAACTGAAAGGTTTCCACACATTCGATGTGCTTGCAGGGGCCTTCAAGGACATCCTTTGTGCACACAGGCCCAGGAGGAAAGCGGTTAGAACCCCAGCAGAGAGACCATCAAACTTCATCAACGCATATTTTTGGTGAGCAGAGTCAGCAGACTGTCAGCAGATGCTGAAGATCGGGCCAAGCAGGTTAACAACCAAGACTTCCATACCGGAAAATGACGGTGGCCTAGATTCTCAACTACCTCAGCACCATTGACGTGCATGTCACCCGCCGAACCTCACTGGTAAAACAGATTCTGCCCTGGTAAACACTTAGTGACGGCCATGAAAAGCTTGTCCGGTTGGTCTTTTGCCAAATGACAAGCCATGTGGAATAAAACCGGGCAGTCAAGCTGTAGAGAATGAGTGCATACTGCAGTTGATCCGTCCCAACCAAACGCGCTAGAACTCAACGTTTCTGGCTGTGGAGAAGATCACGCATGAAAATGTGGGTCTTAATTCTTTGAATAAATGTAATGTTTTCCTGTTACAGGGATATTTATTGTCCATTACATGTTTTCATGAATACTCAGAGGTGTTACATACCTTACCTCATCTTTCAGGCTGAGCCTGGGCCGAAATTGTCTTCCTGAGCGGGTGGCGCAAAATGATGAAGCCTTTAGCATCCATTATGAACATTCTACAGTCCCGAGGCCAGCGTACACCTATGGGGTGGCTACTGCCAAAGATCTCCCTGCTAAAAACAAAACGTCAGAAGCTTGAAGCATCTTGCCACTCAGAGCCGTTTGCTTGGGAGAAAGGGTAGAGGAGCCACAGCTTATTGCTGCCACAAGCTTTTTGCCAAACTTCAAGACATATTGGAGTGACAAAGCTGACGTCATCATGGCCATTATGATTTCTTAACTCCAAAAGGTTTTACCCCTGTTGTTCATGTGAAGATATCTTTTGGTTCTTTGAGTATTTTCTTCATTTATTCTTTTGTTATGTTTATTTTCTTCACTTAATATTACTGGTGCTGGACAACACGCTTTGCAGATAAACATTGTTCGGAAGCAGCCAGACATGGTCTAAACTCGACAAAATAGAAAATGCTTTAGGTCTTAATGTGTTTGAACAACTCATCTTAGTATCTGTGTTAGAACAATTGCAACACAGATAATACGATTGTGTTGCCGGCCACATACAACAGCGTTTGCCTTAACATGTGAATTTGGCCAATATTCAGGTTTAGCATGCCAGAAGAATCATCTAGACACAATCACACAGGATGAGACTGAGAATATAAGGCAGCATTCATCTGATGAAGCAGACTTCTCACTGACAACTAAATGGTCGGAAGGTACAGGGAAGCTAGATCTTGCTAGTCCATTGGACAAAATGGAGATACTTCATTCCTTTCCGTACATATAGAAGTGGTCCATCCAGTGCATCGGCTATCTGTGAGCGTATTTCTAGCTGTGCTGGACAACTGTTCACTGTACCAACTGCAAGGGAGTTTTTAGAAGTGTGGGCAATCGTTACAGTAAACTATTTGCTTGTTTTACCTTTGGTAAATATATAGGGAAACCCAACTTTAGACATACCTAAGTAATTCTCACAAGAAGGCCCAAACGGTAATAAGAAACTATTACTATTTAAGTGTACTGCATCTCAAGGTAAAAATAGTGGATGATAACACAGGAATTTGGGCCTAAAAATGAGATCCACAGTTCATCTGCAACACAGAGTGATGAAACCAGCAACTTTTCCAGCGTCACCTGCATTGCTACCTGGGAGGTAATGAGAGTCACCAGCAGTCCCAGGTGTACAACTCTGTAATGAGGTCTCTGATTACCACCTGTTTGTTGAGCATAGGCAAGGGTTACAAGGACTCTAGACAAATGGGAATACAGCTCCCCTGTCATCCAACATGTTTACTGTGCCCTCGTTAGGACAGAGACCTTGTTATTGGGTTGGATGGCCTGATGACCAAGAGCAGTACAACCAAGATGTTCTTCTCTCAGAGGTTCAACGTAGACTTGGGTCAGGACATGTGACTTGAATCACATGTTTTATTGAGGGCATGTCAATGAATATACTGTGTCAGGTTGGATTTGGGCCCTATTGTGTGAAGCCACTGGAACTAACATGGAAAGACGCAAGCAATGGTTTATAATGAATGCAATCACCAGTTAAGCATATGCAAAGAAAAACAATTATCAATCAATCAAATGTATTTATAAAGCTCTTTTCATATCAGCAGCTGTCACAAAGTGCTTTTACAAAAAACAGCATGCCGAAACCCCGAGGAGCTGGCAACAACAGCGTGGCTTGGAAAAAGTCCAGATGGGTACCGGATTGAGAAAGAAACATAGAGAGGAACCAGGCTCAGAGGGGTGACCAGACCTCTTTTGGCTGTGCACGGTGATGTTTAAGAGTACTATTTTCCATTCATAACCATCCAATTCATTTAGTTATAACATTTTTGACCCAACTGTCACGATCTGGCGCGGCAGCCAGCCAAGCCATTCAACAGAGGTCATGGCTTGGATTCGATCTTATTGCAGCGTGTACAATTTAGCGTTTACAACAAGTGATACTGCCATGAGAGAGGGCTCCCATTCAACAGACACTCTGCTGATCACCATTACAAGCTCTCTGCACATTAGTGAAGTATCAGATTAAATTACAGTCTCAATAACAACATTATTCACTGCTTTATTGCTATTCCTTTAGTGGTCAGTATCTGAACCAGTCTCCTAATCTCTTTGGTCAATCCCTATAACAAATGTATTGGTAAATATCAAAATACACAGCTGTCAATCAAACATACTACAGTAGTTGGACATTCTTTGTAGCTTACTGCTCACGTCACTAAATAAAGCACATCGTAGTTAGTGAAAATATAATGGCTATATAAACCCAGAACAGTATTTTATCGACTATATTTCTGCCATGCTGCAGTTCTGTTAAAAACAGCGCTAGTAGAACCCCCTAATACCGGTGTAGCCCACAGCACTGTTAACAGCAGTGGCTGGCCGTGTATATTATTCCTAGGCTTTCAGTGCTATCCTCCTGCTTTTAAACCGCCTTCAAATATCCTCACCATGATTTTCTTGAAAGGTCCCCCCCGAAAAAGTCTTTGCAAGTAAATCCGCCATCAAATCAAATCATTCTTTAGTAAAAAAAAAACACTGGGCTAAAAAAAACTTTAAACAAATATGACAATCAAAAACATTGTCCCCATTTGCTTTAACTGCAAAAGGGATTCACTCGACATTAGGATTTTTGTGAGCGTCACTGCAAACAGCACCACTGATGTAAAGGATTGCATCGAAATTAAGTTAATAGACTTAATAGGGAACAAACTTTAAAATAAAATAGATATATCATTAACAGAAATTTATATTAAATTATTAAAATGTCTGATTCTGACATTACCTCCTAAAATACATTTTCTAGCATCTGTAGTAATTAAACACTTAAGCAATCAGAACAATAGCTGTTTCCTAATAAATTAAGGCCTTCTATTGAAGCTAGAAATTCTAAAGTTGTTAATCATTGTGCAGTATGCAATTATAAATGAGTACATTTTTGCTATGACAACCTAAAGCTCCAGACCCAAAATCCAACTGTCTAGAATTCCTGTTTATTGACAAGGAATGTTGTACATGTTTGCTCAAGGCACAAAAGGTGGCTTGTCATCTCCTCCCGATCTGTAGAGCGAGAGCATCTGACACACACTTGGATAAGGGTTCACACACACACTGAACAAGGCACACACACACGGAGTAAATTACACACACATTCCGACTTTAAGATGCAGTCCCTTTAAGTATTTAAGTCAGATGGGGTGAAGGTGTGTGCGCACTCCGGACATCATCTAAAGGAGAGGTACATCTGTTATATACTGTATATTACATCAATATGCTGTATGTTTTATATCCACTGTCTAATATTGCCATCTGTGTTGTTGAATATGGTGGTATAGTGTCTTAATAGATGTACTGTCCATAGTTTTATTCTTTGTTGCCTCAACAAAGTTATTATTTTAGAAAAAGTATGTATTGCTGCAGAATGTACAGTCAGTGTGCACTTAATGCTTTCCTTGGTTATAAATAAGTTAGCTGTGTTTCTTAAAGTGTGTAGTGTATTGTTTACTGTGTAGTGTGTATCTACCTTAATACAATTGTACTCATTACCATTCAGAGATTGTATTCACAGTACCTCCTATTCACTCCTCAATACATTAGTGACTGTTTTGGGATCACTTCATTCAATTCTCTCCCCATTGAGGATGTTACCGGAGAACTACACGAGTGTGTCTCAGTTTCTGATTGTGGGTTTCCCGGGGCTCCACCCGTCCTACTTCCAGCTGATGGCCTGGATCTTCTTCTTCATCTACGTCACCACGATAGCGGGGAACTTCCTGCTGGTGGGGCTGTTTGTCCTGGAGAGAAGCCTGCAGAACCCCATGTACATTATCATGTTCAGCCTCGCCCTGGCTGATATTGGTAAGATATTCAGTCTGACCCTGTCAGATATTGGTAAGATATTCAGTCTGACCCTGCCTGATATTGGTAAGATATTCAGTCTGACCCTGTCAGATATTGGTAAGATATTCAGTCTGACCCTGCCTGATATTGGTAAGATACTCAGACTCACCCTGTCAGATATTGGTAAGATATTCAGTCTTACTTTGTATGATATTGGTAACACACTCAACCTGATCTTGTATGATATTCGTAAGATACTCAGGATGGTAGGACAGTAATCTAATTTATTCCATCCCTCTCTGTCATTGGAGACAAACAATTTGAGAAAGATATTACTTCAGCTTTAACATTCAGCCTCATGAGGTTTTAAAAAAATCTGTCAAATTTCCCTCTTGGTTTCTGACATTTTCTAAGTAGTTTTCTGGGAAACCATTAAAATAAAAATAAAAGCCACAGAGGAGGGCTGTAGGGAATCGGGATCATCTTGAAGCTGGTAGTGTCTGAGTTTTGAATTCTGACATCACTACACTCCTCTCAATATAGTTTAACAAGCCAGAACAGTACACATGATTTCTGCTTATTCTCTTCAGGTGTGCTTAGGTGTTTGTTCTGTTCCCAGGGTTCAGCACAGTGGCCCTTCCCAAGATTATAGCTCGGTACTGGTGGAATGATGGGGCCATCTCCCTCTACATGTGTCTGTTCCAGAAACATATGATCCACTACTTTGGCACCTTGAATTCTCTCATCATGATGACCATGGCTATGGACCGGTACCTGGCTATCTGTCACCCTCTCAGGTACCTACAGAACAACGTCAACAACACATAACCCCAACACTCTTGTTGACCATGGATTTGGACCGATACCTGACTATTTTTCACCCCCACCAGGTATCCCAAGTTGATGAACAACAGGACCATGGTGATTGTAACAGTCTTCTCCTGGGTCTCATCACTAATAGTTCAAAGCATCAACACAATCCAGTCTGCCCAGTTGCCGTTCTGTGGGCCCAACCGGATTATCCACTGCTACTGTGACACAAACTCACTCAATAGGTGTGTGTGTTGCAGGGTGAAGGTGGGGGGGGTCCTTGACTCAAATTGCAAGACCTGAAAAAATCATGCAAAGTGAGGACATTTGTCCAGTTCGGATTTTGACAGGACGCTTTGTCTGAGGTTAGGTTTAGGGTTAAAATAAGGGTTAGGGTTAGGCCCGTTGGTCTTTGTGAATATGTGTGGTAACGTTTCTCCATTCCTATCCGGTGCTCACTGTTTTATAGGTTGTCCTGTGCCGACATCACCTCCCAGTCTGCGGTTTCCTTCTCCATGGCCATGTTTGTCCTCCTCCTGCCCTTCTCCTTCATCATCTTCTCCTACGTCAGCATAGTGGTGGTCGTTCTTAGGATGGCCAGTGCTCAGGTGAGGGTGTGTGTATGTATGTTAGAAAGGGTAGGGTGTGTGTGTGTGTGTGTGTATGTTAGAAAGGGGAGGGTGTGTGTGTGTGTATGTATGTTAGAAAGGGGAGGGTGTGTGTATGTATGTTAGAAAGGGGAGGGTGTGTGTGCATGATTGTGTAATGAATGCTGTCTGAATCCAAGCCCAGAGTGCAGGAACCTATTTAATAGGTACAGCAATGTATCGAGGGACAGGTTGGCACAAAGTCAAAGGGCAGGCAGAAGGTCAGTAACTTGGTATCATGGTAGACAGGAGACAGAGGTACAGAAGGGGTGGTCGGGCAGGCACGAGGGAAAAATACTGGACAAACACAGGTGAATGGCATTAGCTGATTAGCAGTGATTTGGATCTGCTGAGGGGTGTGTTCAAAGGAGTGGGTGAATGATGTTTCCCAGCCAGGTGGAAAGGTTGAGGATGAGTGCCTTACCGATTGTGCATTTGTTGGACAGTGTGTGTGTGTGTGAATCTGCATGCAACCAAAAACTAATGTAGGTAGTGTATTGTCAATAGTTCATTTCATTTCTTTTGTAAAAATGAAATAAATATGGTGGTCAATGATTCTCCTCCTTTTATGGCATGAGTTCCGTCTCGATTCTCTCTACAAACATAGCTGCGTGTTTTTCATGGGCTGAAGGGGACATTCTAATCCCCAGAGTCGATGGAAGACCTTTTCTACCTGTAGCTCCCAGCTGGTCATCATCTCGTTGTACTACGTCCCCCGGTGTGGCGTCTACACCAGCAACCTCGTGAAGTTCACCATCAGCCAGGACTTCACCATCGCCCTGACCATGCTCTATAGGTTGGTAGATTAATGCATTAACCCTGACCAAGATCTATAGGTTGGTAGATTAACGCATTAACCCTGACCATGCTCTATAGGTTGGTAGATTAACGCATTAACCCTGACCATGCTCTGTAGGTTGGTAGATTAACGCATTAACCCTGACCAAGATCTATAGGTTGGTAGATTAACGCATTAACCCTGACCATGCTCTATAGGTTGGTAGATTAACGCATTAACCCTGACCATGCTCTGTAGGTTGGTAGATTAACGCATTAACCCTGACCATGCTCTGTAGGTTGGTAGATTAACGCATTAACCCTGACCATGCTCTGTAGGTTGGTAGATTAACGCATTAACCCTGACCATGCTCTATAGGTTGGTAGATTAACGCATTAACCCTGACCATGCTCTATAGGTTGGTAGATTAACGCATTAACCCTGACCATGCTCTATAGGTTGGTAGATTAACGCATTAACTGCCTTCTTGCCCTCCGGGCACTGTGGTCGTGGAGGCGGGTTCATGCGCCCGAGAGGAACCTGTGTTGTATTTAGCTGAGCAAGTCTTCCTCTACAGCCTGCTGCCCCCCCTCCTCAACCCCTTCATCTACTGCCTCCGGACCAAGGAGATCCAAGCAACCCTGGCCAAATGGGCCCCCCTGCGTGGACAGTACAACACACATCCAAAACCCTCCATTCACCCCATAGCCAGATAACTGTAACAGCAACCACAACCCGGGCCAACAGGCGGATTACGCCTCTGTCCACCCTGAGGTAATTGACTGGCAGGCTATGCCCAGTAGAATCCCACAGAAGGCTTTATGATGCTGCACACATTATGGGCGGAAGGCTGTCTACTCCCCTGCGCTGTTCCCTAATTATATATGCAGCACCAAAGAACCGTTTTTAAATGTCAAGTTGTTTCTTTATTATTGTTTTAATAAACTTACCATACCCTAGGTTTTGCTAAACGGACATCACGTTATTTAGAATTTAATAATTGAGTTTCACAGTAAATATAAATGCAATAACAGTTTCTTTTGGCACACATATCCAACACGATTTGTTTAGTTGGAAGACTAACTTCACCACTAGGGGGGGAACTGTATCCTTAAGGTTAGGGTCTGGGTGTGTTTAGTTCCTTGTTTGTTTGTCAGGGAGGTAGAGGGTCAGTGTACTATTTTGCCACAGATGTGGGTTAGACCCAGACTTCCTGCAAACATTTCCCAGTACACATAGGCCACCTGTACATTATAAAATATTTTTTAAGATATAAGAGCTAGCTGGCTACCCTAACCAAGATATCCTGACCAATCCGGTCTGTATGGTAGAGTGCAGTTCGCAAAAAGGCACCTGAAGGACTCTCAGACCATGGCAAAAAAACGTCTCTGATCTGAAGAAGCAAAGATTTAACTCTTGGGCCTGAATGCCAAGCGTCATGTTTGGGGGAAACCAGGCAACGCTCATCACTTGGCCAATACCATCCCTACAGTGAAGCATGTTGGTGGCAGCCTCATGCTGTGGGGATGTTTTTCAGCGACAGGGAAACATGAATGCAGCCACGTACAGAGGCATCCTTGATGGAAACCTGCTCCAGAGCGCTATGGAACTAAAAAATACTTGAGGCTGTAATTGCTGCCAAAGGAGCTTCAACAAAGTATTGAGCAAATGCTGTGAATACTTATGTATATGTGCATATTTTCATTCCTAATTTTTGCAAATCTATTAAAAATATAAAAAACACTTTGTAATTATGGGGTATTGTGTGTAGAATTTGGAGGAAAACTGTGAATTTAATCTATTTTGGATTAAGGCTGTACAGTATAATAAACAAAAGTACACTATTGGGAAGCATAAAAATGTTGGCTATTCAAACCCATAACAGTATTTCATCGACTATATGTCTGCCATGCTGCAGTTTTGTTAAAAACAGCACTAGAAGAACTCTTTATTACCAGTGTAGCCAACAGCACTGTAAACAGCAATGGCGGGCCGTGCTGATTACATCTAGGCTTTCAGTGCTATTAAACCGCCTTTGAATATCGGGTGGAATAAAGTGATTTAACACAAGGCTTAACAACACATTAATTACAGAAACATGAACACACGGTGACCATGCATTGTGACAGGTTGTTGCCTCCCAAATAAACATTGCAAAGCCCAAATCCTTTCCCTGAGTGAGACAGAGCTGCTAGTTGCTTGGTTGGTCCACCCGTCCTCACAATTTACTGATTTTCTTGAAAGGTCCGTCTCGAAAAAGGCTTTTCAAGTAAATCCGCTACCAAATAAAATGATTCTCCTCCTTCAGCCATTGTGCGTTTAAAAAAACAACAGGACTAAGAAAAACTCTTAACAAATATATTATTACAGACATCACAAAAGAAAGTGTAAACAACCTTTGGATGCTGATATGTTACATGCTAGCTAGTTTCACGTCAGTTAGCAAACTATCCCTCTATAAAACCCCACGAAACACGCTGAAGTGGACTGAAGGTGGTCGTCCCCTCCTGATCTGCAGAGTAAGAGCATCTGAAACACACTTGGATTAGGGTACACACACACACACATTCCGTCTTTAGGATGCAGTCCCTTTAAGTATTTAAGTCAGATTGAGTGAAGGTAAGTCTGCTCTCTGGCCTTCATCTAAAAGAGAGTTACATTTGTTATATACTGTATATTACATGCTGTATGTTTTACATAAAGTAGTACATAAAGTAAAACACATCAGTTTTGAACCCATGGTTATTAATTATATTTTATTAGCTTGATGTAGAGTAGGTAAAACAACTAAATATACAGTACTGTGCAAATGTTTTCGGCCACTGGGAAACTGCTGCAAAATTACGGTTTACTTGCTTGAAAATGCTATGTAACATTTATACCAAATACAAACTATAACAGGTACAATTCCAAGGAAATTGCAAAGTGGGGTTGTCGTCGCAACAGCTGTGTCCGGTGTCCAGCTGTGTACTGGCAGTAAATTAACACCGATTATCTCCCGGTACTTAGCTGGCCATCTCCCAAATACAAAAACAAAGATATGTCCCATTAGTTACCTAACTGGCTAGCTACTTATCTCTCACATAAAAAAGCATGAATAGCTGGCAAATAGGTAGCAAAATTACTTATCCCTTACCTTTGACAAAGTAAATCCCATGGTCGAAGTCAGTGTCATTTCATTGTCACTGCATGAACAGTACAGTCGCTAGCTAGCTTTACTAGCAAACTTCAGACCTAGCAGCCCTTTGAATGGCCTCATTCGTGAAAGTTTGCTTAAGTAAGTTGCTAGGCAAACGGCGTTCAGTGTGGCTAGCTACCCTTTGTCCAATGCAGCTATGTTTTTTGCCACAAAAACGTGAATACTTTCTTAACTTTGCAACGAAACCTTCCACAAAACAATTGCAAGGCAATCAGAAAACGAGACGTACATTTACCATTTACATACAAAGAAGGTTTTGTACATTTCTCCAGAGGATATTTCTCAGCCTTATTTTGATCGGAAAATGTGGAAAGGTAAAGGAGAGTGACCCACATCTACAAGCAGGCCCTCATAACCCACATCTACAAACAGGCCCTCATAAC
>JACXGK010010916.1:0-17014 GCA_016801125.1 Novumbra hubbsi
AAACAATAAACCACACCGGGTGTGGTGAAAACCTGACCTAAGTAGGCTCCCCAATCAGAGTCAACTGAATGCAGCTGCTCTGACTGGGGAGCCCACAATGGCATGGAGATGGCTAGAGGCCTCTCCATGTGCCATGCCCTGAATGGGAGCCCCAAAGCATAGAGATGGCTAGGGGCCCGCATCCAGGACATGACAAAAATAGGCTATTATTCCCCTAAAACGTTGCCTTTATGATCAGGACAGTGATGTTTTGTATATATTTTCCATAACATTCCAGATATATTAATTGCTGAGTTAACTTGGAGTAACTTCTAGAAATGTCTAGACATTTCCAGTAATATAAATAGTAGAATAAACACAGGGGCCTTAAGACCACTAGTTCAATTTAGTTCCAGTGTCACGGCCGTAGTGCAGGTTGGAACCAAACGTGTACATTTTGACTATAGAAAGTGAATTTATTGAAACAAAACAAAACAAACACAAACTATCCATGAAAAACAAAGGGGCTATATTCCAGCAGCAAAAACGTATACAACTAAACAAAACACACTGTGAATTAACTTACATAAGAACATGTAGCGTATCCACAGTACAAGAAAATAAAACAAACAAAAGTGACAAACAGCCACAAACTGAGGCATAGGCACAAACAATAAACCATACCTCCACAAGTGTGGACAAACATTAACCTTAAGTAGGCTCCCCAATCAGAGACAACTGACAACAGCTGTCTCAGATTGGGGAGCTCTGAACAACAACATAGAGCAGGGGTGGGCAAATATTTTGGCTCGGGGTCCACATCAGGATTTTGAAATGAAATGGAGGGCCACATTTGTTTTTTGGTAATGTGTTTATCATCATTGATTTGGAGGCCAGAAAAGGGCATTACTTGGGCCAGATGGGACAGCCTCGCGGGCCGCATTTGGCCCTCGGGCCGTAGTTTGCCCACCCCTGGCATAGAGCATCTGTACACGCCACTTCCTGGCTGTGAGCTTGAGGTGCAAAAGAAATCCAGCTAAGGAGTGAAACCCATACTACCCCAACCAAAAATGTTGTTTAGAGATTACAATGCTGAGCTTTTGATGTCTATGCTCAAGCAATGGATCTTGTTAATTGAAAGTAGCAGATCAGTGAAGGCGTCAACATCCTTTTTCCGGCATTTTCACCCGTCAAGGTGGGCTCTGTTTCTACTACAATGTGACCAGTCTGTTTAGAGGATATTGCAATTGCCTGTAACCAGGAATGAGTGGCACCACTTCATTGACAGCTCATCCAGGAACCTCAAAGTCGTGCTGCTCCATAATGATAACAACTACCCATCCCCTGGCTCACTCGGTCCATCTCAAAAAGGATTCAAAGCAAAAATACTTCCGTCATCCACTTCCTTAAATCTGAAACAAGGCTTGCAGGTAGGAAATGTTGGGGCTTATCCATGTTTAAACTAGCCATAACATTTTGACCACTCACAAGAGAGAATAGGAGAGAATAACATTGATAATCTCCTAACAATGGCTAATGTCAAGATCTGGGTAGATTAGATAATATACGTATAATCAGTTCTCATACCCCCACCTAAAGACCGCATAATATAACCTATTTGGCAACTGAACTGGCAGTGTCAAGGAACTTGTCTCTCGAATCAATAGATTTGGTCTCAAGTCAAGTCGCTAACATGTCTGGCAATGCTCACAAGTTTTGTTCCCTGAACATTCAACGCTGACTTTACATCTCCTTTTTGCAGACGCATAACAATATTGTCCGCTAACGCTGACCAGCTGATCTACTTTCATACTTCCATAAATAGTGTTGTGCGTTCAACATGTATTTTGTTGCCGGCTACCCAAAACGTAATGCCAAATGTTGCCGGTTTATAGGCCATGTATTGTGTAAAGCGACACTGCGCCTTGGCAGGGAAAAGTTGTTATCTACAGTTATGTTCTCACTGCACTGTTTTTCACAAACTTATCGAATACCTCAGATATCATCGCAAATGTATCAGTCACAAAGACAAGGCGGGCAGTCCTGGTGGTCTTGTCATCAAAGCGCAGATAGAGCATGATATCTTAGATTTTTGGATTTTCATTTTTGCCGACGAATAATCATCAAGTTTCATGCTTTTACCGCCAGTAACATCTCTTAAATAAATAACACACTAATGCTTTTAGTTCGGCATCTGTCAATTTAAATTTATCTGCATTATTTCGCTCAGCTCCTGCTTCCGTGTGTTTTCAAATGTTTGTCCAGATGTCTGTGTCCGTCAGGAGTAATCCTATTGTAATTGTCAGTTTAATTATTAGGGTTAATCAGTTAGGAGTAAACCTATTGTTTTTGTTAGTTTTATTATTATTATTCTACTTGAGCCCTTATATCTCAAATACCCCTTAGTAACTTTTTTCTAACTTGGCACACATGTGTTTTATTGCCACCAGTACCCCCACAACAAGAATAGGACGCAATACCACGTAGGTGGTGCTACAGGAAGCTATATGCTCTATTTTGTCAGGAGATAATTCTAACCCCCTTCCATGTACATTTTCAATTAGGAAAATACCAAACATTCCGAAACGGCAAAATTGTTAATTGTGCCGGTGGCACAGCGGTTAGAGTGTACCGCTTGTAAACCCATGGTTCAACTCCTCCTGTCTGCTGCAGCTTAACATTTGCTTTTACGCTTCTGCATTTTGCATATGCGTGCGGTACACGTCGGTCAATTTTACAGTTGTCCAAAAAAAAAAATATGTAACCCAAATTGCTTGCAACTATATGTATTATTATTATTGAATTGTGCACTTTATTTTATTTGAGAGTCAAATAAAATAAACAGTTGTTCTCTACATACATACAAATACTAGTCTACTTCAATATGTATGGCACTGAATCATAACACAAAGAAGATATGATGTTCGGGACCTTTGCTTGAAGTCATTGGGTCTAGCTGGACCTTTCTACATTTTAATTGAATACCCGTGGTCAATATATTTAAACACTAAATGAAAATGTATCTAAATAACAGAAGACAGGAGCCCTTGCAACATATGCTGATAGAAAAGAGAATTGCAGCCTTGGAATGCATATAAGAAAATGGCAGAACCGCTCCGGCCAAAAGCAGCACTACCTGTGCAACTTGAATGGGCTAAAGGTACTGCCTCAAGCTACCAGTAGTATTACAAGGACCCAAGCAAATGCAAAACAAAAGAAGGTTGGATAAGGAGAGATCAATTGTCTATGGCCCACACCTGTAAAACCATTCCTTTTTAAGTGGTTGTCTTCCTGTTTGCTCTTCATTGCACCTGTAGTGACATTTGTTCCAAAACAGATTACGTTGATTCACAATCGCTTATGCTTCCTAACTGGACAGTTTGATTTCCCTGCAGTTGACTAGGTGTTATACATGTTCCCTTGATTTCTTTGAGCAATGTATATTATTTTGCGTTTTTTTTTTTATTTAGCATTTCAGATTCTTGACATACAGTAAGGGTTTGACAATCCTGTGAAGCATTTATTTTGAAAAGCTTTTTTAGACTGCTGTATCATTTTATTAATTGAGACCTCTGCGCTGCCCATGACGATAAATCTTATGCGAGACACAGAGCCCTATATTCATACAATGTCTCACAGTAGGAGTGGCTATGTAATATCAAATCACCCTTGTTTAACCCTAAGGCCTTCCTGGGATTTATAATCCGCCTGTCACTATCTTGACCTTTTGACCTCTCATGAGGTAATCTTTTATAGTAGAATGTTGTCCTTTATATTGTGGATTCTGAAAAACCTTTACTTGAAGAAGGATGAATACATTTTTTTTTTGAGAAGCTTTCATGAGTACATTTGTGAAATTGTGTGAATAAATATAAAAACGTATGTTGACATGTATTTTTTTTTATTGAGAAACACATAGTATACCACAACAAGAAGGCTGTTTTACATCACATTTGGATATCCCCAGGGGTTCACAACATATACAAGTTGTTTATTGTATGGAAATACAACATAATAAACAGAAAATAAAATATTTTCTAAATTAGTTCTTTCATCAAAATTGTTAATTTGGGGTCCCTATATCAGTGTGGTGGAACACTATATACAAATATCCAAGATTAGATTTGATTCTGGGCCTAAATGTGCCACCTTTTTGATGAATTCTTGAAATACTGTGGGGGTTTTTTTTGATTTGGAAGGCTTCTACTTTACAGAAATACACACCATGTCATTATTTGCAGCAGTCCCTAACCCTACAAGGTGGAAAATACATAAGCTTCTAACTTTAACCAGTCCGGAGGTGCGCTTTTAGACGCAAACCTTTAAGGGTTAAGGCAAAACTGATCGTAGACAAGCTGGATACAACCTTTTATTGAGTTTGTCTAGCAAAATGTGATAAATGGAATATGATCAAACCACTATTGTATCTGTCTCTCCAGCCAGTATTAATTAAACACTTAGTTTGAACCCTGGTCTGGTCAAAGAGTAGCCTGCTTCCTGTCTTTCTTCATTGTATCTAATTTAACATTTGACCTGCTAAAACATGGATACATTCTCAAGTGTTATGCTATATCCACCCTTAGGGATATAGGAGCAGAAACACAAACAAACGACCACCTTCCCTCTTCCTAACAAGCTTAGTTAAAACCCTCAGCCACCCACTGGATGATGTTACCCTCATTGGCCTGTGAGATAACATATAATGTTTGTGGTTCAGCACAGTAGCACTGCGTGGCTCTGTAGCAGAAATTATCTGGCGGTTGTTGGAATAGTATGCCATTGTTCAGGCTTAATTAGGGGCTGTCTCTGGCACTGGCTCTCTTCAGAGATGCTACTTGCTACGGGTCATAGGTGCGCCTGTCTTCTCCAACAATATTAACTGATATTATGGTGCAATGGGTTGTGTGTGTGTGAAGAGGTCACTTGCTTACAATCATTCTCATCACTGCAACCATTACATACATGAGTAGACTTTCTTGGCATTCTGCCACCGACAATCTGCGAAACAACCCGCCAACCCCCTCCCCTCTGAGCCACATTCATCCAACACAGCCACCAACAGATTTTGCTGAGGGGTGGTGGAAAGTGTATAAAATAAAATACATTATAAGACTGAGATTTATATTGATTTGTCATTTTTTAAATGTTAATCAAATGTGTCCATATTTTCCATTATTTTTGTTTTTATATTTTTGCTTTAAAAAATCATGATGTGTACTTTTACATTTTGAACCAGAAAGAAAATTGCAAAAAATGCAAATAAAAACTGAATAATTCATCCCTGAATGTAATAAAAAAATAGTACAAAGACAACATATCAATTGTTGAAACGAATTTGTTTTGGAAAAAAACACATGCCAACTATTAATATGATGCCAGCAACACATTTAAAAAAAGCTGGGATAGGGGCATAATTACCACTGTGTTGCATCATCTCTTTATTAATACTTTTTAAACATTTGGGAACTCAGGATTCTGAAAGGAACATGTTTTCCCATTCTTGCTTGATATAGGATTTCAGCTTCTCAACAATAAAAAATTCTCCTTTGTCGTATTTGTGTTTTCATATTGCGCAAAATATTTTCAGTGGGTGTCAGGTCAAAAAATGTTAAACGTCTTGCTGGCATCAAATTCAAAGTGGGCATATATTTTTTAAGATGCTATAAAAGGTTTCAACATTTGATATGATGTATTTGTACTATTTTCACATCATTGGATTGAGTTTTTATTTACATTTTACGCAGTGTCTCTACTTTTTTGAAAATGTTGTTTTACCGCAATGCCTATGTTCCCCTGTCAAGACAATAATAACTCTTTTGTTTTTACTTTGACTTACACGTCCCTTTGTCAAAACAGGTGTACAATGTTTAAAATGAAATGAAATATCAACATCAAATAATGTGATTATAACCTAGCAGAGGGTGTGCAGTCCTCCTCACTTGAAGTGGCTAAAAACATGACATCTCATCGGTAATGTTTGCATGATATGTTAGTAAAAGATCATCCAAATCACCCACCAAGGTTTGAACCCCAATAACAACCAGTTATGAGCATTTTTGCCTCCATAGACTGTTCACTTGATGCTACGGTTTTGCACGGTCTTCATTGATTTTGGGGGTGAGGGGAGAAATAAATAAAGATACATACGAGAAAGATGTCAGTGTGATGCTATGAAATAATTTGCATTGGGAGAATTCAATTAACAAAAACATTTTATTGGTGAGTGTCACGGTTGTAGTGTGCGGTGGAACCAAAAGCAGACATTGTTTCGAAAGTAAAGGTGAGTTTAATCCACAAACAGACAGAGACAAACTAACACGAACTGTAAACGTAAAGAAAAGGTGCTGTGCATACACAGCAAACAGAACTGAACTAAATACAAGAAACCTGTAGCGTATCCACTGAAATGGGAGTTAAACAGCGACAAACCCTGAAGTTGCATGAGACACAAACAAACAATAAACCACACCGAGTGTGGCTGTAGCCTGGCCTAAGTAGGCTCCCCAATCAGAGTCAACTGAATGCAGCTGCTCTGACTGGGGAGCCCACAATGGCATAGAGAGGGCTAGATGCCTCTCTAGCCGGCATGCCCTGAAACGGCCAGGGGCCAGGGCATGACAGTGAGAAAAACCAGTGTACATAGAGGCTCTCCAAAGCATTCACACCACGAGGACTTTGTCACGTCTCCCTCTAGGGATGTACCTCCATCTCGGCGTGTGGTAAGCCGGCGCAAGACATCGCCGGAATTCTACTCGCCACCGTTCATGTTGTCCTGTTTCCCATGTCCTGTAAACCTACCCTTCCCTAATAATCAACAGGTGCTGCCTGTTTACCTGGTATATAATCCCTTCTGTTTCCTGTCTCAGCGTCTGTAATTGTTGTATGTGCAGCGGGAGCCACACGTCATCCCTCAAAGGCTGGAGGACTTCTGTGGCCTTGTTACTTTCTGTGCTCTTACACCCTACCATTTGCTAGTCCCCTGTGTGGGTACTGAACATTTGTTGTTCATTTTGCGTGCCTGTGTGCACCACCTTTATTTTCATTTGTTTTCCTACGGGAGTCGAACGTGCTACTAATAAATATAGCCGTCGAACCGTGCCTGCAATTTGGTTCTCATTCCTCACCACTGTCACAGACGTATTAAAACATTAAAATCAAAATAGATCTAATTCAAAGATTTTGCCAACACAAAAAGTCCAGAATGTCAGATTGAATAATACAATTTAATTTTTTAGATGTATCAAACAGAAAAAAAAATCTGATTCTCTGAGACATGATCTGTGGTGCAACCGATTGTCTTTGGAATTCATATAATTGTTATAAGGAGGCGCAAATCTTTGTCATCTATGTAAATCTTTTGTTAAATTAATGATATCATGGTTAAAATGTCATTGTTTTCCATATGTCCATGTTTCTAAAAAAATAACAAAATATTAAAATTTTTATTTTTCTCTTTTACCTACATTATGGATATTCATCCATTACATTTTAATATTTAACACAAAAAAAGTAGAACATTCTAAGGGGGTGTATACTTTTGAGAGCCATGTTGTGATCCCACCGAGAAAATCCCATAACTTAACAAGAAGATAAATGTTTAGAGCTACATTCTTCAAAATAGGGATGCACGTTAATGAAAACTGTTTTTGTGGCGGTTAACTGTACTCAATGATGATAGATGACTACACATTCTAACTACTGCATACACTGGAGCTTAGTCCTTATCTGGTCATTGCATATATTTTACAGTAGATGAACAAGTTGAACTGGCTGACTTTGAAATTATCAGCAATAGATAGATTGGATAGTTGTGTTGAAACCGAATGTTTCCCCCGGGTTGCGAATCAGAGAATGTCCACGCCTTCAAGTCTTCCCAAATCATACACCTTTATTACAAATGCATTCGAAGATCTGTCTCGCAGGACAGCCAAGAAGATCTGAAAGTCCGTTCACATGGACACAGGTTAAATAGCCCCTTCCCACACAATCAATGCATCGTTGTTGCTGCGCGTGCTTCCTGGGTGTGTGTGTGTGTGTGTGTGTGTCTCGTGTCGCAGCCCCCAGCCCTGGGGTGAACCATCTGGTGACCTTTTCCGAGGGAGATGAGAATGGTGTTGTTGTGTCCGGCGCCAGGAAGTCTACAGGACCCCTCTGGCCTGTCTCCCACTTTATCAGTCCCATGTGTGGGGGTCAAGCTAGAAGTTAATTCATAGGCTTCCATGTACACAGTGTCCTTATCCTCCTAACTTCCTGACCCCCCCCTTCTTATGGAATGTCCCAAGTAACCTATTAACCCTCCAGCCTTACTACTTCTTAGGAATAACGAATTCCACAGTTGTATCAGTTTGAATACATACCAAGAGTCAAAATAAAGGTCTCTCCAGAGATGTTAGTGGTGGGTGTAGGGTGAGGTTCTAGGTGATGGTGATGATGCTGCCTGCGGTGTGGGCAGTAGTGAAACTGAGAAAGTATATGATCCCTACTGGTCTCCAAACCCTCTACTCCCCATATACCCCACCATGGCAACAATCTAAATAATTGCCCATTTCCAGGCCAGTGGTCAAAATATTCATTACCTTTCTGGAAAGTGCAGTTAGTAATTTGCTATGTACAACCAACATGCCTCTACAACATGTAGAATTACAAATCCATTATTCTCAGAATCACTGTCTGAAATGTTTGCAAGTGTTTTGCAACTGAATAAAACAGTGAGGTATAGAATACACTGCTCAAATTAATTAAGGTAATTAATCATCACAGTATAACACCAAGTCAATTAAACTGTCCAGTTAGAAAGCATAAGGGATTGTGAATGAATGTCACCTGTTTTGGTGCAAATGAATGAGACAACAGGTGCACTGGAGAGTCAACAGCTAGACCACCCCCAAAAAGGGAATGGTTTTGCAGTTGGTAGCCACAGACAATTGCTCTCTCCTTGTTTCTCACTGATCTAGCTCCTCCAGGATAGTACATGTCTCCCAGTACAGTCTCAACAGCATGGAGGAGATACCAGGAGACGGGCCGTTACACGAGAAGAGCTGCACAGGGCCGTAGCAGGGCATCAACTCAGCAGAAGGACAGGCATCCACAGGAGCATTTCCAGAGCGCTACAAAATTACCTCCAGCGGGCTAGTGGTGTGCATGTTTCTGACCATACTGACAGAAACAGACTCCATGAGGGTGGCACAAGGGCCAGACAGAACAATTCCAACTAGAGGATCATAGCTCAGCACCATGCCCCTTGATTGGCATTCGCCAGAGAACTAGAATTTTCAGATTGGAATTGGTGCTCCCTTCTCTTCACAGATTTTCACAGTAAAGCAGGTTTACAATGAGCACATGTAACAGACATGAAAGAATCTGGAGGTGCCCTGGTGAACGTTATGATACCAGGATGAAAACCCATCGTCAGAATTTGTGCTGGTGCTGTGGGCCCAGAGTGGCTAGGCAGATCCTGGATGACGAAGGCATTGAGTCTGTTGACTGGCCCTCACGTTTAACAAAACTAAATCAATTTGAGAGCCTTTGGGATGTTATGTACGGGGCATCCAACAATGCCAATTTGCGCCTAAGATGGTTCAGGTGCTCACTGTTGCCCTGATACAGGTCTGGGAGGAGATCCCCCAGGACACCATCTGTCGTCTCATCAGAAGCATGCCCAGACCTTGTTGGGAGTGCTTACATGCACGTGGGGCCAAAACACACTAAGTCACATTGAGTTGCTGTGTTGACACTGCTGCCTGGCAAAAAAAAATCTTAGATTTTCGGTGTGAGTTTAAATCTAGCCCTCAGCAGTTTAAACTTGAAAGCGATCATCAGTTTAGCTTTCTTTTGCCTTATCTTGTGTTGACACAGACAAGGCAAGCTAGGAGCACATCAAACTTTATAGAGGTGACTTGTAGCTGTCAGATCTCTAATCAGGTTGTGTAACAAAAGGACCATGTCAGGGTTGAGTGTGTGGGCGAGGGTGTGTATGTATGCATGTGCCCATTACTCTGAATGAGCAAACATTCTCTTTTGGCCTGTGTGTTTATTTGGCATTGCCGTAAATGCACGAATGAAGACATGCTTGCCCTTTTATATCTCTTTGATCTGACACCGAGCCGTGTGTAAACTCGAAATCCCTTTAATTCTGTGATTTATCCGACACCTCAATCTAGCCGCTGACAGCACCATTCGTAGAGGCTGTTAATGTCTCTCTGTGTAAATTTATGTCTACATTCATGGCATCTTCCTTCTCAAACCATTAGAAGAGTCCCACCCAAAGAGCTTTCGAAATGGTTTGCAACACAGCCCCACTAATGAATGGCATTATATATTACAAAGTGGGTTCATATACCATTGATTCATTATCTCTCTCCAGACAAACTAGGAATGGAATTGATACCATCTTAGAGATACGTCTATTTCAGTGTTGAAAAAACATCAAATAGTTCTTATATGCTTCATCATTAGAAGATGAGCCAAATGACTGAAAGCTCACTTTATTCATCCCTTGCGATGTGAAATGCAGGGGATAAATTAGCATTAAGAAAGTTTTGGATGTGGTAATTTTTTGGGGGGAGGTGGGGTTATGTCCTAGCTTGCTTCATATTTAGACTATATTTATACTACATTTGAAGCAGTGAAATAGCTTGGCTGTGTGTACAGGTTACAACCCCGTTTCCAAAAAAATGAAATGCTGCATGAAATGTAAATAGACAGAATGCACAATGTGGAACTAATTTAACCACAATATTTAAAAGAAAATAGTACAGCCGTGGCCAAAATTATTGAGAATGACACAAATATTAATTTTCACAAAGTCTACTACCTCAGTTTTAATTATGGCAATTTGCATATACTCCAGAATGTCATGAAGTGTGATCAGATGAATTGCAATTAATTGCAAGGTCCCTCTTTACCATAAAAGTTAAGTTACTCCCCAAAAAACACTGCATTTCAGCCCTGCCACAAAATTACCTCCTGAGATCACTCTGTCATCTTGATTAAGTTAGAATAATAGACTGGAAGCTTTAAAAGGAGGGTGGAGGTTGAAATCATTGTTCTTCCTCTGTTAACCATGGTTACCTTGCTTTGCACAAAAAGTGCTTCACAGACATGGATATTGCGGCTAGTAAGATTGCACCTCCTGGATCGGGGCACAACCAGTGCAGAGCTTGCTCAGGAATGCCAACAAGTGTGAGTGCATCTGCATGCACAGTGAGGCGAAGACTTTTGGAGGATGGCCTGGTGTCAAAAAGGGCATCAAAGAAGCAACTTTTCTCCAGAAAACATCAGGGACAGACTGAAATTCTGCAAAAGATATTGGACTGCTGAGGACAGGGGTAAAGTCATTTTCTCTGTCATTTTCCCTTTCCAATTGATTGGGGCATCCAGAAAAACACTTGTCCAGAGAAGAAAATGTGTGTGCTTCCATCAGTCCTGTGTCATGCCAACAGCATCCTGAGAAAATGTTATATGTGTGGGGTTGCTTCTCAGCCAAGAGAGTGGGCTCACTCCACAATTTTGCCTAAGCTCACAAGCAGGAATAAAGAATGGTACAAAAACTTCCTTGAGTGCAACTTCTCCCAACCATCCAAGAACAGTTTGGAGACAAACAATGTCTTTTCCAGCATTATGAGGCACCTTGCCATAAGGCAAAAGTGATAACTAAGTGGTTTGGGGAACAAAACATCAACATTTTTTGTATCCATGGCCAGGAAAATACCCATACCTTAATCCCATTGTGAACTTGTGGTCAATCCTCAAAATTCTGACTAACTCCAAGCATTGATTAGCAAGAATGGGCTACTATCAGTCAGGATGTGGCCCGGAAGTTAATTGACAGCATGCCAGAGTGAATTGCAGAGGTCTTGAAGAAGAAGGGTATTAAGGCAAATATTGTATATACATATATACTTAATGTTATTGTCAATAATAGCTTTTGAAACTTATGCAATACTGGTAATTATTCTTCAGTATACCATAGTAACATCTGAAAAAAAGATCTAAAAACCTTCAGCAGTAAACTTTGTGTAAACCAATACTTGTCATACTCAAAACAAGACATCATATCAAATGTGGAAACAGAGACATTTCATTTGTTTCTTGAAACATATATGCCCACTTTGAATTTGATGCCATCAAGATGTCAACAACTTTTCCAGTCTTTTATTGCCTCAGCTTAAAACATTTTTAAATCTTTTAAACCGAGGCAACAAAAGACTGGAAAAGTAGAGTACTGCTAGATAACATAAACCTTGTGAAATATTGCACGACTAATTGGGTAAATTGGCAACAGGTCAGTAATATGATTGGGTATTAAAATATAATTCCAGAGATGAAGTGAGGATGGGAGGGGTCCACCACTCTGTAAAAAACTCCACTGGCATATAGTGCAACAATTTAAGTATGACATTCCTCAATCTAAATTTGAGTTTGGGGATCTCATCACCTATGGGAAATAATATTAAACATAATAAACCTTGAGGCAGCAGACTTTATGAACATTTGTATTTGTGTCATTATCAAAACTTTTGGCCAGGGCTTAAGATATTGAACTGGTTTAATTTAAAGTCAGGAACAATCATTCTAAGAGCATCTTGATCCATATGTATTTGTCTAGAAAAGGGTTGGTGTGTATTTTGTATATTTGTGTTGAATTAATTTCATATGCCATATACATTATTTTATAATCATTATACAGCTAGGGCATTTAGTGTTTATTTGGCAGAGAATATAAATTTGCTGCGTTGTCCCTTCCAGCTGGTCCAACCTCTTCAAGCCCTGTTTTGACCACTTGAGTACCTCTGTCCGGCATTTTCTGATTTAGTTAACCAAGAACCATAAAGTTTCGATCAACCAATCTGATTGATAATTTTCATTTGCCTTTAGAGGTCAGTGTGGTTGTGTGTTTTCTGTGTTTCCCTGTCCTGTCAATTAGAGACATTTTGTGTGGTCATGTGTTGCACAGGTCATCCAGACAATTAGTGCTGTGGACAAGGATGAGCCTCCTAGTGGTCACCGCTTGTACTTCGCCCTGCTTGCAACTGTGGCTGGCAACTCCAACTTTACTCTCCGAGACAACAAAGGTATGTGTCTCATCCTGAACATTAGTGGGACATTACACCAGTGCCCTTACAATGTGTAGTTTAAAACTAACTAACTGCGACAGAAGTCCAGAACTCTGTCCAACAACAGCTGTGGCCAAAACGTTTGGAGAATGACAAGTATTGGTTAACACAAAGTTTGCTGCTAAAGTGTTTTTAGATCTTATTGTCAGATCTTACTCTGGTATAAGATCGGATGACGGATGGCAGCCCATTCTTGCATAATCAATTGCATGGAGTTTGTCAAAATTTGTGTTTTTTTCTTTGTTCTCTTGGGAGTGAGCACAAGTTCTCAATGGGAATAAGGTCTGCAGAGATTACTGTCTATGGACACAAAATGTTCAATCTTTTGTTACCTGAGCCACTTAGTTATCACTTTTGCCTTATGTTAAGGTGCTCCATCATGCTGGAAAAGGCATTGTTCGTCATTAAACTGTTCTAGGATGATTGGGAGAAGTTGCTCTTGAGGATGTTTTTATACCATTCTTTATTCATGGCTGTGTTCTTAGGCAGAATTGTAAGAAACAATCCCACACATGAATGGTCTCAGGATGCTTTACTGTTGGCATGACACAGGACTGATAGCAGCACTCACCCTAATTCCGGATTCCCGAAACAATCGGAAAGGGGATTCTTTAGAGAAAATGACTTTACCCCAGTCCTCAGCAGTCCAATCCATGTACCTTTTGCAGAATATCAGTCTGTCCCTGATGTTTTTCCTAGAGAGAAGTGGCTTTGTTGCTTCTCTTCTTGACATCAGGCTATCCTCAAAGTCTTCACCTCACTGTGCTTGCAGATGCACTTGTGCAGATGCACTCACACCTACCTGCTGCCATTGCTGAGCAAGCTCTGCACTGGTGGAGCCCCAATCCCGCAGCTGAATCAACTGGATTTTCTTGCGCACCCTGAAGCCTTTTTCACAACAATTGAATCTTTTTCATTGAAGTTCTTGATAACTAATAAATGGTAGATTTAGGTGTAATCTGACTAGCAGCAATATCCTTGCCTGTGAAGCCCTTTTTGTGCAAAGCAATGATGACTGCACTTGTTTTGTTGCAAGTAACCATGGTTAACAAAGGAAGAACAATGATTTCAGGCCCCTCCCTCCTTTTAAAGCTTTCAGTCTGTTTTTTTAACTCAATCAGCATGACAATGTGTTTCCAGCCTTGTCCTCATCAACACTCTCACCTGTGTTAATGAGAGGACCTCTGACATGATGTCAGCTGGTCTGTTTGTGGCAGGGCTGAAATGCAGGGCAAATTTCATTTTTGTGATTAAGTGCATTTTCATGGCAAAGAGGGATTTTGCAATTAAGTGCTTTTCATCTGATCAATCTTTATGACATTCTGGAGTATATGCAAATTGCCATCATAAAAACTGAGGCAGCAGCCTTTGTGAAAATGTATATTTGTGTCATTCTGAAAACTTTGGCAACAGGTGTAGAGTGCCAAAGGCCAACAATAATTGCCCTGTAAATGCTCTTTATCTTCCTAAGTTACTTGTTTTTTTCTAAAGCACACGGTTATGTGCAAGAAATAAGTCATATAGTGTACTCAAGGTTTTCTTACAACTCTCTGGCCCAAATGCTAAATCTAATTTGGAAATGTTGAGGCAAGTGGCACAAGAAAGTATTTTCCATGTTTCCACATATTCCTGTCCAAACAACTTTTTGGGAGATGTTTCTATTTCTTCTAAATACAATGCTTGAAAAGGTCCAACACAAATAGTTACTATAAAAAGTGCAGAGTTACAATCTGTTAGTGAATGTTCTTTGTAGCGTTTTGTAATAGTAAGTTTTCTCTCATCTGTGCTGACTTTTCTGGTCACCTGTGCTACCTAACTATGGAATTGTTTTCATATGAGTTATTGGATATTCGTAGAGGTTCTTCGTTGTGCATTATTACATTAGTGGAGATGGAACATAAAAGAAAACATGTATCTTTTCAACAAAGGCATGTGTATAATCTCTAGGACCGTAATTTACCTGCTGGTGAGCCAACCTATCTTTGAGTAGTTTTATGCCACCATCTACGAAACAGAGGCTTTTAATTATATTATGTACCATAGATGATGAGATCCCCAAACTTTTGGCAATATTACGCTGAGAAACTTTATTCATAAACTGTTGCACTTTTTGCCCACGCAGTCAGTCACAGAGTGTTGAACCCCTCCCCATCCTTAAATCTGACAGACCCATCCTCTCTGGAATCACCTTATAATACCCACTGTTACTAACTTTTTGGCAGTTGACCTAATTAGTTGGGTGATATTTCACCAGGTTTAGTTTTTTTGAATTTCCATTCTATTGCTGCCTCCAAAAAAAGTTGATATGCGTTTCTGGCATTAGATTTTGGGCATATATTTTTCAAGAAACAATCAAATGTCTGTTTCAACATTTCACATTCTGCTTTTGTACTAGTATCTATTGAATATATGGTTTAAATTATGTTGCCGTTTTTATTTACTTTTACGTAGTTACATTTTCACATGTAACACCAAAAGTGCAAAGATAGTTTCTGCCGATGGTGTTGTACTACATAAATGCTAATGCCACAGGGGTGCCAAGAATGCCTATGGCTAGAGCATCATATTTAAATTGTCACTTATTTAGTTCATGGACTTCTATTTCAGACAACACGGCATCCATCGTAACGAAACGTGGAGGGTTTCGAAGACGGGAGCAGGTGTTGTACCGGCTACTTGTTTTGATTGTAGACAGTGGAAGTCCCGCACTCAGTAGCACCAACACCCTATCTGTGAGCGTGTGTGACTGTGACTCGGATGGCGTGGCCCAATCGTGTGGAGCAGAGGCGTACACTCTTCCTGCAGGTCTTAGTACTGGAGCCTTAGTCGCCATTCTTGGCTGCATCATTACACTTCTGGGTAAGAATAACCAAAATGCTATCCACTACTAGACAAAATGATTAAATTGCACATCTTTCATGGGTATGCTGTATCTCCTATGCAATTTACCAATCAATTTGTTTTGCAGTCATATTTGCCATATGGGTATTGGATGCTTTTGATAGTACTGGGGATTGCATGACTAAAATGATTCAACCTATACCGCATTAGGCAGTGATGAATTCTAACCTTCAATAACAATGTTTAAACCATGTCTTGATTTATAAGCACTTACAGACATATTACCAGAATTCTGAAAGGTGAAAAAGGGGTACCCAAGACCATTCTACAAGAAAATTGTACCATTGGAAAAGTATCAAATGCAATTACAGATCATTTGTGGGTTTCACTGATTTGATTAATTTTTACTCATTAACACTAGAAGCGCCAGAGTGGGCAAATTTTACCCAGTGAAGAGGAAAACAATCTTCACTCTCGATCAAATTCCAGGACCCAGCTTTTTTCATTTTTCCTAATGTCACGGCTGTGGTGTGCGGGCGAACCAAACGCAGAAATTGTTCAAAAGTAAATGGTGAATTTAATCCAATAATCAGAAAACAAACTACACGAAACGGCAAACGTAGAAATGAAAGGAGCTGAATTTAGCAGCTAAAAACATAAACGAAATACAAATAACATGTAGCGTATTCACTGAAATAGGATTAAACAAAAGACAAACCGTATAGTTGTACAAAGACAAACAAACAATAAACCACACCGTGTGTGGCTGCAAAACTAACCTAAGTAGGCTCCCCAATCAGAGTCAACTGAATGCAGCTGCTCTGACTGGGGAGCCCACAATGGCATGGAGATGGCTAGAGGCCTCTCCATGTGCCATGCCCTGAATGGGAGCCCCAAAGCACAGAGATGGCTAGAGGCCCGCATCCAGGACATGACAGAGCCCCCCCCCCAAAGCGCGGCCTTCAGGCCGCAAGAGTCAAACAAGGGAGGGAGGGCGGGCAACGGCGGCGGTTCCGCAGGGGGCGGCCGCGGCTCCGGTGGGGGCGGCAGTGGCGGTGGCACCGCAGGGGGCACCGGCT
>JACXGK010010917.1:0-16868 GCA_016801125.1 Novumbra hubbsi
CCTGTCAGTGGTCATAATGTTATGGCTGATCGGTGTGTATTATCAGTGTTATCCACTTCACCTGTCAGTGGTCATAATGTTATGGCTGATCAGTGTATATTATCAGTGTTATTCACTTCACCTGTCATTGGTCATAATGTTATGGCTGATCGGTGTATATTATTAGTGTTATTCACTTCTGCTGTCAGTAGCCATAATGTTATGGCTGATCTGTGTATTATCAGTGTTATTCAATTCACCTGTCATTGGTCATAATGTTATGGCTGATTGGTGTGTATTATCAGTGTTATTCACTTCACCTGTCAGTAGTCATAATGTAATGGCTGATTGGTGTATGTGTCATAGGTCAGTGATATGTGTACGTTATGTGTGACTTAGTGGCAAAAAACACATTTCAAGTGTTAAATGTATTATTGCTTTGTCAAAAACACAGCTAAAATTATTATTTTAACTAAATGTTGTTGTAATATTAACAATTGGATGTATTAATTGATCATACACTGTCTTACTAGTCCAACTTTGTTGTTGCATTAAGAGAGCAAAAAAATTTGGGGGTCATAAAGCTAGGTGAGAGGATCTGGTCTGTGTTGGTTGGTGACACCTATCTGTATGCTAAATCCTGTAAATACACTGTGCCCATCTGTTCTCCTTATCACCTCACTGTTCATTGATCTATAGGAATTAGGGTGGAAGTATCACCCCCTCATGGCCTGAGTGGGGGTTATTGGGGCCCTTGAATAGACACAGGATAGGGGGAGAACAGAATGGGGTCGGGATGGGAACATTGTTTTAACACACCCTTAGACTGAGTTGTACCAAATGGATATGCAAATAACCTGAGTGTATAAGAATATTTGTAACTTTGGAATTGGCAGAGATGCTTCCCTGTCACTCTGGGTGATAGGGAAGCAGACTCTCCTTGCAAGTGAATCTTTAATCAACTGTTAATTGTGCTAATTGTGTTTTCTTTTTTACCAGCCTAAATTATAATCTTAGACATAGAAAATTGCCATGATACAAGTTATTTGGAATATTATTGGCTCATGGAATTCATGGATCATGGACTATTAAACACTGAAATAAACAGTTTTCCAAAGACTCAGCACAGAAACCCACATAATTAAAATAACATATGAAATGAAGTAATTTTTGACCCATGTAGTGCATTAGATGGGGTTCATCATAACTGTGCATCAAATGGTTAATTGGCAACAGATCAGTAACATGCTTGGGTATAAAAGGAGCTTCCAGAGAAGATGAGTCTTCCAGAAATAAAGATGAGTAGGGGTTCACCACTCTGTGAAAGAGTGCACACGCACAGGGCAAACATTTAAGAATAACGTTTAGTAACGTAAAATTGTGAAGAGTTTGGGGATCTCATCATCTACGGTAATAAAAATAAAATCAGTACAACTTTTAGGGAATACGAAAGGCCAAAAATAAAAAAGACACCACATATAAACAAGATCCAGAACTGCCATTGCCTTCTCTGGGCCTATGCTCATTTATGATGGGCTGAGGCAATGTAGCAATGTACTGTGGTCCAGTGGGTTATATTTGTAGATGTCATATAATAAGTAACACTATCAACAAACGTTCAACAATCCATATGTTGATAAACTATTTGCTAGGATAAGGGTTAGGGTGTGAATATAGTTAAAATGTTACTTATAGCCCTACAGCGTAATCTACTGACATAAACAGAAACACAAAACATTTAAAAGTATCAAGGTTGCTGTGAGTTGAAACAAAAAGCAGACATTTTGAAAGTACAGTGGATTTAATCCTTAAAACACAAAACAAACTACACGAACTGTCAACGTAAATGAAAGCTGCAAACAAACATAAAACAATGTACAAAGAACGTGTAGCGTATTCACTGAATAAGACAAACCATGAACGTTGTGGAACACAAACAATCAACCACACCTATTGTGTGGCTGTAGCCTAGCCTAAGTAGGCTCCCCAATCAGAGTCAACTGAACACAGCTGCTCTGACTGGGGAGCCCACAGCGGCATAGAGAGGGCTAGAGGCCTCTCTAACTGACATGCACTGACTGCGAGCCCCAAAGCATAGAGGAGGCTAGGGGCTCCCAGCCAGGACATGACAAAAAGCCCATTTTAACCCACAAAATATATGTTGTATGCAGCAATTTTGAGCCATCACCTAAAGAACATTCTAACTACATTGTTGTTAAAAAAACTAAAAAAATTTATGGAGCAAGTGAGAATTCTAAACATTACATTTCTCATTAGAACAAAACAGGGAATGCTGTATTGATGAGGATAAGCTGATATCAAATAGATGGAGGGCGTACAAAGCCAATAACCTGAATTGCATTGATTTAGACCAGTGGAATAATGCCCTACTCATTGGAGAACGTAATATATTGTGCTGGCTTTGGCAGTGCCAATCAATAATGATCTACTATGGATTAATCAAAGCCTTCTGTAGCCATTGAAGCACTTCCCCTGTATTTCCAATCTCATAAATGTGACTCTTTGAAATTGGCAATTGACTAAACAGTCTGGGAAACAGGTTTTTAATCTGACCATTCAGAATATATGAATCACCAAGCATGTGTAATGATGTCATACAGAACATAAGAAGGCAGCCTCAGCATTCTTCCAAGTGTAGCGCAATGAGCTCCTATGTTTCCCTTATATTAAATATAGCAGCAACTATCTGGGAAATTGATAATTGCCCTTATGTAACAGCCTTGGTAAAGAGTTAGAGATGGATGTGAGTTTTGCTTTCTTAAAGTGATATGTCAGTTTGCGCACAAGCTCCAACTGAGCTTTGTCTACCACATTTGAACCAACCCCTCCCAATTGGAAAGGTGCAGTGAGCTGCCAAGGTGAGCACGAGAGGGAGAAAGCAGGGATAACTCAGGAACAGAACACCAGATTGTGTGTACTGGTCAAATGCTCTAACTGCTAATCCAGCTGCTCTAGCTGCATGTCTCTTCCTAACCCAAACCAAATGTCGAGTTGGTCTCAACTCTCTTTTCCTCAACTCTCTCTCTACTCTTCTCCTCAACTCTGTCTCTGCATTTCTCCTCAGTTCTCTCGCTTCTCTTCTCCTCAACTCTCTCTGCTTTTCTCCTCAAATCTCTCTCTGCTATTCTCCTCAACTCTCTCTCTCTCTGCTATTCTCCTCAACTTTCTCTCTGTTTTCTCCTCCACTTTCTCTCTCTCTGCTTTTCTCCTCAACTCTCTCTCTCTGCTTTTCTCCTCAACTCTCTCTCTCTGCTTTTCTCCTCAACTGTCTCTCCCTCTACTCTTCTCCTCAACTCTCTCTCTCTGCTCTTATATTCTAGATGGTTGTTTCTCCCTCTCTGCCAGCCTCAGAAAGAGGTTACTCATCTCTCATTTGTGTTAAACAAATAACCTGAGTGCATGTGTTTATGTGTGTGTGTTTGTGTTTCGAGGGGGCAGTGGGTGGGTGGTAGAGACTTTGTTATCCTAGTCATCCTCCAACCACTCACAAACACTTCAAAGCCCCACTGATGCAAACTGACACCTGAAATGCAGCTAATTGAAAGGCCCAGCAGTGCTTAATTCTGTCTGACAACATATCCATTTTTATTTTTCCCCTCCCTTCAAAGTCTAAAATGTCCATAAACTCTGTACAAAATCTCTGCCTGAAAGTGATTTGCGGAGGTATTTAAAGATCAAACGGCCTTTGGCTTGCCATCAAGTAGAACTGACTTCAGGACCGATTCAATAGCTTTAACGCAGTAGATAGCTGACCTGTTTCAGGCTTAGATAATTGGATGTGCAAATGCGATGCTCAGAATGATCTCCTTTGATGTCAGTAACCCAGTCAGTCGAGAAGAGCCGCTCGGATATATTTGGATGTGTACTCTCAACACACAACGTGTACATCGCGGGACTGTCGAGGGGTTGTATTTCCCATGTAAGTGGCCCGATGGTCCAGAGCCTATCCTTTATTGTGTGAATCTGTCATCCACTGCTGTGTGCTCTAATCCTCCTGTAGTTTGGCTCAGCCAGATCACTGAATTAATAGTATTCTCTGAGGGCTTCTGCCGCTACCTCTCACAAATGAGCTTTGACAAAGTCCCCTGTAATTATAAAAGCATTTCCCACATCTCCACTCTTCCAGGCACCATCAGCATAACTCCTGTCTGCTGAGGTGCCCTTTAGCTCCTATCCTTGTCTCCTTGTAGGCGCGCCGAGCCCCACCCAGTCCCCTCTGCCTGGAAATCAGATACACCTAATGGGGAGAGGAAACATTATGGCTGTAATGGAACCTGGAGCGGGATAAGTGCGTGTCCCATCCAGACGTACAGCATCGGCACTAGAAAGGGGGCTGGGAGACAGTGTCCCTCAGGAAGATCATCTGGATACACGTGGACACTCGCGTGCCCCCCGATGCCACTTGCTCCTGACTGTTGTTTCTCCTGGAGCGCAGACGCGTCCGTCCAACGATTGCCCAAATGGGTCGTGACAGGAAATGGAGTGTATGGCTAGTGGATCAGGTTCACTGTGACGGAGGAGGGGGGGGGGGGGGGGCGCTGAGGAGAGGGGCTCTGCTCACCACAACCCAGCTCTGCTTTCAGGTTTATGTTCAGAGGCCAACCTCAAGGTGAAGGAGTTGTCAACTGCAAGAATGACACTGTGTACCATCAAGCTACTACAGAAAAGAGAAAGCTCTAAGAGAGAGTCAGTGATTCTCTGTTTACAGTACAGCAAGGGAGCCCCAGACTGCTAGTGAGCACCGGACCACAAGGGTAAAAGGGGCCCCCAAATTAAATTGTACTTAGGGTCCCCAAAAGGCTAGGGCCTGCACTAGTCAATGGTTCTCTGTCTATGGTAATACAGTGGCGTATCCGTGGCAGGGCCGGCCCTAGGCATAAGCAACCGCTTAGGGCCCTCGACTGCCAGGGGCCCCAGAAAAATGGGCCCCCAAATTACATTTTGCTTAGTGTTCCCAAAAGGCTAGGGCCTGTATTGGTCAGTGGTTCTCTGTCTATAGTAATACAGTGGTGTGACAGTTGTTATCTGTCAACAGTAATACAGTGGTGTGTCAGTTGTTATCTGTCAACAGTAATACAGTGGTGTGTAAGTGGTTCTCTGTCAACAGTAATACAGTGGTGTGTCAATGGTTCTCTGTCTACAGTGATACAGTGGTGTGTAAGTGGTTCTCTGTCTACAGTGATACAGTGGTGTGTCAATGGTTCTCTGTCTACAGTGATACAGTGGTGTGTCAGTGGTTCTCCGTCAACAGTAATACAGTTGTGTGTCAGTGATTCTCTGTCTACAGTAATACAGTGATGTGTCAATGGTTCTCAGTATCCAAATTAATACATTGTTGTGTCAGTGGTTCTCTGTATCCACAGGAATACAATGGTGTGTCTGTGGTTCTCTGTCAACAGTAATACAGTAGTGTGTCAGTAGTTCTCAATATCCACAGTAATACAGTGGTGTGTCAGTAGTTCACAATATCCACAGTAATACAGTGATGTGTCAGTAGTTCACAATATCCACAGTAATACAGTAGTGTGTCGATGGTTCTCTGTATCCATATTAAGAAATGGTTGTGTCAGTGGTTATCTGTATCCACAGTAATACAATGGTGTGGTTCTCTGTCTACAGTAATATAGTGCAGTGTCAGTGTTTCTCTGTTTCCACAGTAATAGAGTTGTGTGTCAGTGGTTCTCTGTCAACAGTAATATAGTGCTGTGTCAGTGTTTCTACGTTTCCACAGTAATTCAGTGGTGTATCAGTGGCTCTATTCCCTGTAAAACAGGGGTTTGTCAGTGTTTCTCTGTCTACAGTAATTTAGTAGTGTGTCAGTGGTTCTCTGACTACAGTAATACAGTGGTGTGTCAGTGGCCCTTTCACCTCGTCATTGCAGCACATTAATACATTAACAATAAATTATGAGAAAATCCATTAGAACCGACTTTGCATATAGATAGCCTACTTAAAGAGCTGGTCATTAACATAACCTGCAGGGGAATGGCGAGCCATTACACATGGATCTCGTCCTGTCCTTCCTGCTAAGTCCAGGGAGAGGTCACTGTGGCAGGAGGATAGTGGGCACACACGTTGAAGGCACATTGTCCACAACAATTCTGTTGCCGCCCGTTCTCACCCATCTCCACTGTCGCCCCCAGGCACAAGACCACGGCACCGCACATATCAGACCGATTCATCATGGAGAGTCAGTGGGTTCCAGATGAATCATGGAGAGTCAGTGGGTTCCAGATGAATCATGGAGAGTCAGTGGGTTCCAGGTGAATCATGGAGAGTCAGTGGGTTCCAGATGTATCATGGGTGGGATCCTCCTCCACGAGCCACAGCGGGCAACAGGTTGGATGTGACAAGTGGTTCACTTCCAATGGACGTCAAACCACAGAGTGACAAATGTCAGCTCAGACAGAACCAGTAGGTCACTGATATACAGTACAGTGCCTTTTGAAACCAGCCTTCTATCCCCAAGTGCTAAGAAGAATCTCCATCACATTATGCTCCCATACCAGGTTCCATCTTACAGATGGTATTTTCTATTTGTCCTCATGCTGTCAGAGTAACTCAGGTTACATGTCATATGCCTTCTACATAGAAGTGGCTTCCATCTCTACCATAAAAGCCTTATAGATGGAGTTGTGCAAAGCTTGTTGTCCTTGTGGCAGGTTTTCCCATTCATGCAAGCAAACTCTGAAGTTCTGTTAGTGTGGCCATTGGGTTCTTGGTCACCTCCTGTACCAAGGCCCTTCCTGCTTGCTTAGTTTAGCTGGTTGGCCAGCTCTGCTGATTTGGTGGCTTCACACATCTCCCATTTCACAATGTTTGTGTTCATTGTGCTCATTGTGTTTTCAGTGTTTTTGCAATTCTTGATGATCTTCCAGAGACCTACGCCTCAACATTTAGAGGCCTAGGGAGTGTTCCTAGGTTTTTGCTATTACATGCACTGTGAAGGGTTAGACCTGATATAGACAAGTATGTGTCTTTTAAAATTGTGCCTAATCAATTAGGGAATTTGCTACAGGTTGACTCCAAGTTCTAGAGGCATCAACATTGATCAAATTATTATGTTTAATGAATTCGCACAAATTCTAAAACCTTGTATTTGTTTTGACATTATGGGTCATTGTGTGTAGACAGACAGGTAGGAGGACAGACAGGCAGGAGAGAGAACGGACAGGAAAGAGGACAGACAGGCAGGAGAGACTGCAGTTAGAAAGGAGAGTGGACAGACAAACATGAGGGAGTACAGACAGGCAGTTGAGAACAGACAGACAGGAAGGAGGACAGACAAACAGGTGAGTGGACAGACAGTTGAGGACAGACAGACAGGAGAGAGTGCAGTTAGACAGAAGAGTGGACAGACAAACATGAGGGAGTAAAGACAGGCAGAAGAGAAGAGAACAGACAGACAGACAGGAGAGAACAGACAGACAGGAGAGAAGACAGACCGGAGAAGACAGACAGACAGAAGAGAACAGACAGAAAGGCAGGAGAGAACAGACAGTCTGGAGAGAGGACAGACAGACCGACAGACAGGACGGTGGACAGGCAGGAGAGAACAGACAGGCAGAAAAGAATAGACAGACAGGAGAGAGGAAAGACAGACCGGAGAAAAGACAGACAGGTGAGGACAGACCAGCTCTGACAGTAAATCACCTGAACACCCACAGGGCTGTGTCTGAAGACAGATGAACTGCCAATCCCTGGCCGGTGAAGGAAGGAATTAGCCCGCACTCAGCTAATTATACCAATCACTATGAGCGGGTCATTAAATATGGGATAAATTAAACATCATGGGCTTTACTGTCTCATCCATCATGAACCTTCTCCCCTCCACCTGAAGCAGGGTTGAACACGGGCAGATCCATCAGCCCAGTGTCTAGGAAACCATGGATTGTCCCATTTCCCCCAAAATATGTTGTTTTTTTCTGGCTGTAGGCAGCACACACTTAAAATATCCTGCTGTCAAGTGCATCTATGTGACATTAGCTGGCTGGGTTGTCATGGAAACAGTGGCTTGTTAGAGATGTTAATGTTTAGATGGGTGTAAATATGTCCCTCTTTCATTACAACCAACTACTGAAAGAAGCATTGTGTTAGTAAATACTGAGGTCTGAGTTAAGACTGCAGATAACTGTGCATAATGTTAGCGTTCTACCAAAAACATTGATTTTAATAACTTATTTGGGAGGAAAAGGTTTAATTGTAAGGCACATTTTTCTGAAAGAGTTACTTGGTACATCTTGGATTGGCAAGAAGTGTTCAACTGTGCCTTTCAAAAGTAATCACCCACTTGGGACTTTCCAAATTTTTTGTGTAAAAAAAGCATTGGTCAAAGCAAAAACGTCCATAATGTCAAAGTGAAAAATAAAATCTTCACATGGTTCAAAATGAATTACAAACATAAAACAGAAAATAAATGATTGCTTGAGAATTCATCGCCTTTAGTAAATATTTGGTAGAGAAAACTTACGCAGCAATTAGTCTAGATTGGCTTTTGCGAGAGCCAACCAGGATTGGTAGGTCCATGGCCAGGTAACGCCACAGTCCAGGAGCTCACTGATGCCCTGATCAAGGTCTAGGAGGAGATCCCCCAGACCGTCTCATCGGGAGCCCAGATGTTGCCGGGAGTGCATCCAGGCACGTGGGGGCCACGCACACTAGAGTCACATTATGAGTTGCTGTGATGAAATTCACACAAGTTAAAAACAGCCTGTGATTTTCATTCATTTACTTTTTTCGTTGTGAGTTTGAATCCAGCCAACAATCGTTTGCTGATTTTGGTTTCCATCGACTGTTGTTAAGTAATTTTGTTCTCAACGAATTACACAATGTACGGTAAAGGTTTTAATCTTTAATGTATGTTGTTCATTGATTCCCGATGTGTGATTTAAGTCGTTTTTTAAGCAGTGTACAAATGGTTCTTGGTTGAACTCTTCATTAAGTACCATAAAGTGTTAAACTATCGGGACAAACCCGAGAACCCTTTATGCATTTCAAGACAGAACATTACACATCCACATCGTGAAGGATAGACTTTTGTTTTTGTCTTCTTTCAGTTTGCATATCTTGGAAGTGGATACCACAGCCAAGGATTGGAATATGTCTCCCGACTAATAGATGGAATGGTGATGATTAAGCAGACATACATTAACGTCATACCCGCCATACATGGCCCTGACCTGCACTACCTCTCTCTTGTTGTCTTTCCCTGAAAACCATGCGAGGCTGCTTGTGAAAATACATTTTCAGTAATTGAGGTGTCATGGTGTGAAAATATCCCATCAAAGTAACAGCAGACTAATACAAGTTGCTCAAGCAGAGACACACGTTCCCAGTCTCGATGTTCCTCCAGCACGACGTGTGGTCGTTCGTTCAACCGCTCAGAGCCCGCAGTGTTACTGCTCCTTGTCTCCTTCTGCTTTAAGAATGGCTGCTTAGTCGCGCTCCCTGTGGGGCCCTGATGGGCCCCCGTTGTGAGAGGCAAGGTGTAGGGCCTTCCTAATGGCCTTGATGTGGTTTTGGGAGTGGCGCTCTATCGACTGCTTTCAGCAGAGAACCGAATGAACTTGGAGACTGATGACGCCTGGCTTCATGAAGTTAGCCCAACCTCATCTCAAATCTCGCCCAAGGCATCCGAAACACTAGTCTATTCTGAAGCATCATTCATATGTATGTAAAAAAAATGAAAGGGGCTCTGCTGGGCTGTTGGAAAACAAATATAATGTGAACATATTTCTGACTCAGGTCAGACAGAACAGCCTGGAGTATCTCGGTCTAATTGGGGGGTTGGAGGAAACTAATGTGCCTCTTCACTAGTGTGGAGTCTGCACTAGAAACACGATAACCTTGGATATGGAACAACTATTCTTTGTCCTAGCATATGCATTAAACAAAATGGTACTGCATAAACTATCAGCATCTCTGTCTACCTCCCTCACGTTCTGGTTGTGAGAAATGATACTGGGCTTAACTACTTTTTCTGCCTGCCAGGGTGACTGAATGAGAGGACTAGAACGGGGCTTTTATCTGCAGGCAGCAGAGGTTGTCTAACATTCTGTACTACAACAGGTATCCTCAGAAAGTTCATGCAGACAGAATGATTAGATGCTTATCAAGGTCAGGCTGCTGTTGGCAGAGCTCCTTATCTTTGCCGGGTGATTTGCCTCTGGTTTCAGCCAGATAGACTATGATCCTTTAAAAAAAGAAATCTCACAACAGAGAGGAGAGAGATTAAGAAAACTGTGCATCGGTTGACTTTGTCTTTTAAAAAGCAGTGTATTGTATGTCATGGTTTTCAATACATGCTCCCCCTTCTCACCGGTTAATGTACGTGACGTAGCCTTGTGTGCGGTGACACTCCTTCTCTCGTATTCAAACACAAACGATTATTAAAATGTATGACGTCCTACAAAATTTAAATTATGTTTTGTTAATACACTGCTCCAGCAAATGAAAGGAAAGGTTAAATCACACATCAGTTAAAGAAATATATTAAAGATCAAAATCTTTGCTGTACATGTGTAATTCCTTAAGAACAAAATGACGTGACAATGGTCAATGGAAACCAAAATCACCAACCGATTGAGGTCTGGATTCAAACTCAAATGAAAAATCAGGGTAAACATTTGAAATCACAGGCTGTTCCAGCTTTTCATCACGGCAACTCGTAATGTCACTCCTTTGCAACTTGAATGGGTTGCAGGTACCGTCTCATAGTACCAGTAGTGACAAGGACAACATCAAAATGCAAGAGTTGGTCAGGAAGGATAAGAAGAGAGACATTGTCTGTGGGCACCACCTGCAAAACCATTGTCTTTTTGGGGGTTGTCTTGAAGTTGTCTCTCCAGGTAACTGGAGACCAGCAATGAGGGCCAGCAACTGATTCACCATCACTTATTCTTCCTAAATGGACAGATGTATATCCCTGAGGTATAATTGACTTGGTGTTATGCTGTGATGACCATGTGTTCCCTTCATTTAAGTGTATAATGCTCTTAAAAATCCAAACACCCTTGTGCAAATAACAAATGTATCCAAAAGAGCTCCAACTTTAATGAATGGTCTGGTCTTGGTTCCGGTCTGAAAGTTTACTTCACTTCAGCTCTGACAATTAGTCAGCAGACATGAACATCTCAAGATGATCCTAAAATATCCTTCTTTGTTTCCCTCCCTCTCTTCCTCTAAATCCCTACTTAATCCTCTTGACCACCTCCCTCAGTCCCAACTCTGTCTCCTCCCACTTCAAGCCCTACTCTGTCGTCTCCTCCCTCACCCTCTGTTTTGTCCTCCCCTCCTCCAACCAGCTCCTACTTTGTCCCCTCCTCCTCCATCAACCCCTCCTATGTCCCCTTTTCTGTCAGCTCCTCCTCTGTCTCCTCCGCATCAGTCAGTACTTCCTCTGTCCCCTCTGTCAGTCTCTTCTCTGTCCCCTCCTCCATCAGCCCATACTCGGTCCCCTCCTCCTCCGTCAATCCGTTCTCTGTCCCCTCTTCCTCCGTCAATCCCTTCTCTGTCTCCTCTGCCTCCGTCAGTCCTTCCTCTTTCCCCTCCTTCTGCATCATCCCCTATTATCCCAATTCCTACCATTGTTATTTACCATTTCTAAAGACAAAATGACATAAAATCATTGTTAGAGAAAATGGCAACCAATTTTAGTGATAAACTTGAGGGATATAAAGGGCTTTATGACTGCTTATCTCCTGCAGGCTGTTTTTGTTATCATGACAAGAGCCTTTGCAGAACAGTATCTGCAGTTAAAATCAATGTCAGGACGATAAGTCAGTCCCATCACTCTGCTCTGTAATTTAGTTGCATTAAGAATCAAGGAGATAGATGGTCTATTTCTGTGAGATCATTCCCGTTCACATTGATCTTCCAGTACAGTGTTAACCTGAGTCAGAACAGGGTACTGATGCGTCATAACAAACGTAAATAACCTTTATTCCCCACTGGCCAGCACCTTACATAGCCATAGCAGTACTAACTAGAAAAGGTACAATTCCAAGAAATTGTAAAGTGGGGTTGCCTTCGCACCAGCTGTGTCCGGTGTCCAGCAGTGTCCGGTGTCCAGCTGTGAACTGGCAGTAAATTAGCACAGATAATATCCTAGTATTTAGCTGGCCATCTCCCAAAAGCAAAGATATGTCCCATTAGTTATCTAGCTAGCAACCTATCTCCCACAAACAAAAAGATTATATAACGGGCAAAAAGGTAGCAAAATAACACCAGCCTTACCTTGCCATTTCAATGTCACTGCATAAACAGTTCTGTAGCACTCTAGCTAGCATTAGTTGCAAACTTCAGATCCGGCTCCCCCACTTAATAATATATAGGATGTATATTGCTCTTATCTAAAACCCAAAGAGGCTTTGGACCCAAACCATTTGCTCCTTCTGATGAGGACACACAATGTCTGCACACATAATATTGAGTAAACATCAATAATTAATCAATGAATATTCATTTAGTTAAGGCTCAGGGCAAAATGGTGCAGACCAGGGAGGCATTTAATCATAACAATAAACAACTCTCCTCTGGCCATCCCTGCACCTCAGGCTTAAAAGGATCACATCAGAGAGACCAAATATCCCCCAGATCTGGGTAACCATAGCAGCGTTACATTATTTTATAGTAGGATCAATCACTGGACAGTTGTACGGAGCAATTAGTTATTTAATAGTGAGAAACATTTTATGTGTTGAGTGGAAAGAGAATGGACAAAGTCACTTCTTGTATACATTCCCTGAATGGGTTAACCGGTCTGTGATAATAACTTTAACTATTTCTGAAGACAGAGTGAAAAGAATTGGCTTGTCGGGCTGGCCTTTTACTGTAATATATGCATCCTATCTCCTGATTGTGACTCTGTGGCAGTCTGAAAGGCAGACCGTGAATATATTTGAAGTAAATTTATGAAAAGCGACATGGAAAACGCCTGTGAAGGTCATTCTCTCCGTGGTGCTGCCTGCAATTATAAGCCCCTGAAATGCTGATTTGGATATATGTAATGAAATAAAGGGTGCTCTCATCCTTTCTAGTCTGAAAGTATGTAGTATTAATATAAATATCACACATTGTGAAGTTCTCCTATTCATCCCCGAAAATAAGCAAGCTGCGGTGTTCACCATTTCAAATCATCATTATTATAGAACAACCAAAAACCCTCTGGTGTGTGTGTGTGACAGAAAGAGGACATGTTTCACAATTCAATTTAAATGTGACTTTGTGTCCCAGGCATTTGTCCAATATTGTCTTGGAATTGAATTCCAAGTCATTGAGCTGTCATCCATTGAAGGGATGAAAGCTCATCCATTAAGGGGATAAACTGTCATCCATTCAGGGAGTAAATTTCCATCTAGAAAGGGGATAAGGTGCCATCCATTGAGGGGATAAACTGTCATCCACTGAGGGGGTAAGATGTCCTCCATTGTCATCAGACGGATTGAGACATTCAGGCACTTGGACATTGCTTCTGGTGACAGGAAGAAGCAGACTATGCCCTGGGTAAGGTCAGGCAGACCAACATCTATCCGTTCTCTCAGGACAAATGTATTGACCTAAACAATGTGTTTATGACATCCATCGCAATGGCTTAAAAGCGGGTTTCAACGTAAATGTTGTAGTTACAGTAGACATTCATTTAGATGGAACGCATAATCATTATTTCTGTCAACTTAATGTATCGCCAAGCTTTATTACCATGTCCCCTGGCTGTGACTGATTATACATGGGAAGCTTGCAGGTACTCAGACAATCATGACAAATGACCAAATAATGTCAAAGTTTACATCAATCCATCCACCTTTTTTGCCATTGGCCATCCGAGCCTCGTAAGTTTGGCTCGTTCCAAGCTTTATGTGACAGGGATGGTTTAGCCAAGAAATGTTCCCTTTGGTTTTATTGGCACCCCGGGCTTTTGCAGTAGAACATGGTTCCGGTTCCACTAACTGAGGCTGTAGGGATGACAGTGACATCTGCCTGTGTCTGAATGGTATCCGGCTATTTTACTACAGCAGCAAGGAAGCAGGACCACTGCGATTGGCTTCTTCACTCTGTGACCCCTGACCACGTTGACAGACCTTCATGGCATGCAGGGATAGGTTATTACAGCTGACTGCTTGGGTCTCTAATTTACTCTGACAGGGAGACAATGTTACGTAGCCCACGACTGCTAATTAGTGCGCAATCCGATAGCAGCTTAATAAACCAGACACTTGAACTTGATTAGCAAAGTATTATGATAGGAGAGAAGAATGTGTAATGTTTAACACTGACATATTTTCATGTCTTGAGAACCTTTAATAAAATCAGTTTGTTTTATTAAAGGAGCATGTTAACGGAACAATCTGTAACATTAAGGTCCTGAACACTGGATACAGGGTTATCAAATACCATGTAACATTAGGCACCATGTCTCCTCAGCCCAACGTTCCAGCGTTTTTCCAGGATTGGAATCAAAATGTACCCCAAAATTAAAGGATTACCTGTAAAGGGTTAAGAAGGAGTTTTGTCCAATAGCATCATTTAGTGATGTCCTCATTTCTCAGAAACATCCACAAGGTCAAGAACAGGGAAGGGAGAGTAAAAATGTTTTTGCTTTTGTTTTCTGTGTAGCATGTCTGATTTATAACTATTGTCTAACTCCAGCTCATGGCATTATGTCTGCTTAGTCTAGTTTAGCCATTACATCTTTTTGAAATAGTTAGCTAAACAATTTCAACACAAAATATTAGCATTCAACAATTTTTGGTGGCTCACAAATTACTGCAAGAAAAGTGTGATGGCGCCAGGGTGTGATAAAGGCATCTGCTATATGATCAAAAGTTGTCATATTAACCCTTAAAGACCGCAAAAAGTGCACCTGTTACATTTAAATTCATATCTCCGGACTGGTAAAAGTTGGATGCCTAAATTATTTCTAGTTGTAGACGACAAAGAATGACGTGTAGTTTGTGTATTTATGTAAAGTAGAAGCCTTCCAGATCTCGACCACAAAAACACTGTATTTCAAGATGGTACATTTAGGCCCAGAATCAAATCTAATCTTGGATTTTTGTATACAGTGTTCCACCACACCTATACGGGGACCCCAAATTGACAAATTTGGTTGACATTTTAAAGCCGTAATAAAGATTTTTATTTATATTTGACCATAGAGTGAAAAAACATGGGCTATTAGCGCATAGGTAGCAAAAAGAACATAAGGTTAAGAGAGCATAGGGTTTATAGAACATAGGGTGGATAGTACATAGGGTTAAAAAAACATATGGCTGAGGTTTCACATGACAACTATAAATAAAAATCTTTATTGCGGCTTTAATCATTGATTCCAGGTTCTGCTTGTTTATTTTCCCAATCGAAAGCTACCGCTGCATGTTGACTTCTGATGGACGACCACTGTTATGCTGGAGGCTATCAATCAACTCCAGCTGATTCGGTATGCAAAGCCAACTACAGTGTGTACTTGGATCAGGCATTAGGTCACAGCAGAAGCCAGCCATATTAGTCTCAGTATGCCCAAGTTAATCACATGGACACAGTCTCTTTCCTTCCAGCCCCCAAAGCCATGTTGGCTGTCTCCCTTCATACTGGCCAGTATGAACCAGAGCCGGCCAGCAACTGGGACGCAGACTGGGCAGCCACAGAGAAAAGCCAGACATGTGTAACGAGGTCTGATCCACGGCAGCCGAGGTCAGCCAGAGGTCAGCCAGCCAAGACTTCAAATCTTCAACAATGAAACCAAAAGGAATAATAGGCAATTAGCCATGCGAGGACATAAGCTCTATGCATTGTCTTCTCTTCATTCCCACCTGCAATTTGTCTGCCCTGCCTACAAAATATACATAGTAGAATTTATTGAAGCTTTCAGTGTTTTACATTGAAAATGTATTTTAGTCTTTTGAATGCTGTGGAATTACCTGTGATTCGACCATTTAAGTCAGCTATTTCTTGGTTTGATGGGGTGCCTGGCTACTGGACTACTAAGACTTTCCAAATGCACAGTGACAGTACTGAATTTCTAAGACTTTCCATATGCACAGTGACTGTACTGGACTTCTAAGACTTTCCAAATACACAGTGACTTTACTGAATTTCTAAGACTTTCCATATGCACAGTGACTGTACTGGACTTCTAAGACTTTCCATATGCACAGTGACTGTACTGGACTTCTAAGACTTTCCAAATGCACAGTGACTTTACTGAATTTCTAAGACTTTCCAAATGCACAGTGACTGTACTGGACTTGTAAGATATTCTAAATGCACAGTGACTGTACTGGACTACTAAGACATTCTAAATGTACGCACAGTGACTGTACTCTGTTTCAAGACTTTCATAGCCATCACATGCAGGGATGAGAACCATATCAAGCATTGAGTGGATTAATAAAGTACTGGTCAAGAGATTGTTTGAGTTAATCAAAACAGTTGCTTAGTGATACGATTGTGCTCTTTAAAGCAAAGGTTTGGGAAAACCATGCCCTCTATTTTACCGATTTGTTTATTCTCACATTTTCTTATATGACGCTGTTGATATGGACCCAGTTCAGTAAACAGAGAAAATGCAGTTAGCACTTTCTGTATATGTGGGTCATGTTTCCCAATGCTCTTTTATCTAGGATGAAATGCTGTTAAAAATGTATTTTGCAGGGTTGCGGGGACTCTGGCTGCGGGTCCAACAATCCAGTACATTATTGATGTCACTTTGTTTGGGAAAATCTGAGCACCCATACAAGATTAAGGTCATTGTGAAAATAAATAGTAAAGTAGTATTTTACTATTTAATTTCAAACTCTCTGTGGGCCAGATGAAGATGTAAATGCAAACCAGTAGTCAACCCTTCTAGATGAACTTGATCTGGCCAACCA
>JACXGK010010918.1:6765-17003 GCA_016801125.1 Novumbra hubbsi
GCTGCATTAACCAGTGTCATATCACATGCAAAAACAAGACCTGACCAGCGCTGCATTAAGCAGTGTCATATCACATGCAAAAACAAGACCTGACCAGCGCTGCATTAAGCAGTGTCATATCACATGCAAAAACAAGAGTAGACAATTAACCTAAGCAACCAATACACTGAAATGGATGACATAATTAACACAATAGCCAACTGACATAAATAACACAAGGTGTGCTTAATAGGCAGTAGATTGGGAAGGGGGGAGCCTAGAAACCAGTATAGATTAAGGGAAACTTAAAACAGCTACGTGGCAGGTGTGACATGCACACTCTAGGCGTCCTCTGAATCAGCTTGGTCCAATGAGATGCCAAACATTAAAGATTTGATTCTGATTGGATCTGTTACCATATATGATAAATATAAGGCTACACAAAACTAGAAATACATTTTTAATGGAGAACTGTTAGATGTCTTTAGATGCTAAATCACTTTTAACCACCTGAAATGTACTTTAAACAACATTTAGTTCTATGAAATGTTTATATGGTTAACAATATCCAGTCTGGCTTCCGTAAGCGTATAGATGAATGTTATTGAGGTAACCGTGTGTGTAAGGAATCATTATGATATTCAGCCAGAGCGTGTCCTTACCTTAACTCCTACTGTCTGGCAGTTGAGGTCAGCATGTAGGGTTAGAGGTTTCGGCCGGGTGTTTAGGTAGGCCAATACAGCCCCCATCAGAGCAAACAGGAAGACAATGGCTGAGCTGGGCAGTGGGCTCAACAGGAAATTCAGGAGGAAGTCCATTTTCAAATCTGACCAGAAATAGGAAAGTAAACAACACATGAAAATCATACTTCCAAACAACAGTACACATGGTATGATCTGTGAAATAAAGTCATTTTGACTCTTATTGCGTGAATGCCACATACTGGATACATGTATAGCTTGTATTTACATGAATGTATTCCCTCCTATTACCTCATTACTTGACTACTACTTGTTAATTGTACTACTTGTTAATGTTTTTTTTGTGGATGAATCCAATCCCCAAAGGTCCAAATAGAGTGTTTAAATGTGCTTGTTTATGCTTTTGTGTGTGTGTTTATATCTGAGTGTGAACATATCTGACTGAATATATATTTGTCTTTTTCAGCAAAAATAGAAAAAATAAAATAATGAGAAATTAATAATTTATGCTAATGGCTTGGTCCTCTGGCATGTCCTGCATAGGGAACCGTAACGCACATTGATAAGACCTCATTGTCTTCCACAGTCCAATGTCAGAAGTTCTTGGTAATTTGGAAGGTTGGGTCTACTAAACTCATGAATATTTGATGCCTGCAATAATACCTGTGGTACTTATTTTAAGAGTATGAATTTCAAAATCCAATCCAGCCCTCATATCATCGTGGACTAATTGTTCCTCATTTCGAATTGCCTCATTCAGAATTCATTCAAATGTCTGCAATTTGTTTGTGTTTCAGATGTTCTGAAATACTCTGCTCCAAAAAATGAGGGGAACACGTATTCGTCAAGTCAATGAAACTTCAGGGATGTCAATCTGTCCAGTTTGGAAGCATGAACGATTGTGAATCAATCTCACCTGTTTTGGTGCAAATAAAAGTGACAACAGGTGCACTGGAGAGGCAACAGCAAGACAACCCCCCAAAAAGTGAATGATTTTGCAGGTGGTGGCAACAGACAAGCTATCTCCTTTCCTTCCTGACTGATTCTTCTTTAGTTTAGCATTTTGCTAGTGTCTTTCTCACTGCTGGTAGCATGAAGTTGTATCTACAGCCAAATTCAGGTTGAACAGGCACTCCAACTCCTCTAGGATGGCAGATCTATAGGTGTCTCCCAATAGTCTCAAGACCATGGAGGAGATGCCAGGAGATGGGCCATTACAAGGAAAGGTGAACAAAATATATTTAGCTCCTCAAGCCTCGATGTGTGATTTCACTTTCTCTTAATTTTTTTGAGCCGTGTATGAAAAATACAAATACTGTAGGCTAAGTTATCACGCTGATAAAATTCCATTCAGAATAGTAGTCTTAGGTGAAAAATGTGAGTGCATGAGTATATTATACTCCTTTTATATGAAGTCTATAATCCACCAATTTGACCACGTAATGAATTGCTGGCTGGCAGAATACAAAAGAATTATCGACATCAAAACAAAAAAAAGATATTGTTTGTTTATTGGAAGTTAGGATTTTGGTAAAGTTTGGCCATCTGCAATAAACAAAACATAAAAATTAATAAAACATGCTTATAAATTTTTTTTTTTAAACATTGTTTGATTATTCCTACAGTGTTCATGATCCTATAAATTACTTACACTATGCTGGGTGACGTCACTAAATAGACTGTAGTAAACCATTCCCACCTATCAGAATTCCCATCTAGGGCAATTGTTACATTAAATGTGCAGGTATGGTGTATTCATTTGTCTGCATACAAGTTTTACCATGTAAACATTCCATAATAATGTTCCTTAATGCAATCCACATCAGAAAGGGACATTACACATGCACAGAACGTGATGTGGATCCTCAAGTTTAAGAATGAGATTTATGGAGAGGCTGATGTTGATCCTCGTCTTTTAGAAGGAGTATTATGGAGAGGCTGATATGTATTCTCATCGTTAAGAAAGAGATTTAGGGAGAGGCTGATGTGGATCCTAATCTTTAAAAAGGAGATTTAGGGAGAGGCTGATGTGGATCCTAATCTTTAAAAAGGAGATTTAGGGAGAGGCTGATGTGGATCCTAATCTTTAAAAAGGAGATTTAGGGAGAGGCTGATGTGGATCCTAATCTTTAAAAAGGAGATTTAGGGAGAGGCTGATGTAAATCCTTATCTTTAAAAAGGAGATTTAGGGAGAGGCTGATGTGGATCCTTATCTTTAAAAAGGAGAATTAGGGAGAGGCTGATGTAAATCCTGATCTTTAAAAAGGAGATTTAGGGAGAGGCTGATGTGGATCCTTATCTTTAAAAAGGAGATTTAGGGAGAGGCTGATGTAAATCCTTATCTTTAAAAAGGAGATTTAGGGAGAGGCTGATGTGGATCCTTATCTTTAAAAAGGAGATTTAGGGAGAGGCGGATGTGGATCCTAATCTTTAAAAAGGAGATTTAGGGAGAGGCTGATGTGGATCCTTATCTTTAAAAAGGAGATTTAGGGAGAGGCTGATGTAAATCCTTATCTTTAAAAAGGAGATTTAGGGAGAGGCTGATGTAAATCCTTATCTTTAAAAAGGAGATTTAGGGAGAGCCTGATGTGGATCCTAATCTTTAAAAAGGAGATTTAGGGAGAGGCTGATGTAAATCCTTATCTTTAAAAAGGAGATTTAGGGAGAGGCTGATGTGGATCCTTATCTTTAAAAAGGAGATTTAGGGAGAGGCTGATGTGGATCCTTATCTTTAAAAAGGAGATTTAGGGAGAGGCTGATGTGGATCCTTATCTTTAAAAAGGAGATTTAGGGAGAGGCTGATGTGGATCCTTATCTTTAAAAAGGAGATTTAGGGAGAGGCTGATGTGGATCCTTATCTTTAAAAAGGAGATTTAAGGAGAGGCTGATGTGGATCCTTATCTTTAAAAAGGAGATTTAGGGAGAGGCGGATGAGGATACTTATCTTTAAAAAGGAGATGTAGGAAGAGGCTGATGAGGACAGAGGTACAACTGTATTTGCAGCATCATCCTCGAAAGGATTTACACAAATAAAAAATGACACATTTGTGGTGATGCCTATATTGCATTTTGTAGTTTTTAAGTTTTAGTTTTTCCATTTAATACTATTCATTGGATCTGCCATTTATGCAAAGAAAATGGGCAAAGACTAAATTCATTGGTTCGTGATTAATACTCGTTTTCAGAATACTAACAACATCATGCATCCCCAATGCTTCAAAAACAAGATCTGAACCATTTTCTAGAGAACTAGAGATATGTTTAGTAAAACAGGAACTTTAACTATTGAGTCAGGATAACATGTTTTCTGTGAAGTTGAATTGCTTGAAATAATCACACTGACCATGTGTCAATGTCAATGAACAATCTTCAGTTTACCAAATAAAATGTAATATCTGTTTTCCCAGTGTCAACAACAATTAAACCTGTTCACCCAACCAGCATAAACTGCAACCCTACCTCTCTATCTCCCAGCTCCGGTTTGATGTCTTGGTTGTCCAGTCCTATTTCACTGTTGCTCTTTGGGGATTCCACTCACAGATGACAGGTGTGTGTTTGTTGGACCAAGCTTTGTCCACTGGTCTGCCTGGTGACACGGGGCGTGTAAGGAAGTGATAGCCAAAGCTACCATAAAATACAGATGACAGCAGCAGGTCACCTTTGAACCTTGGCCACTTTCTTTGTGAAACTGATAACGAACAATGCACACGGACATAAACTTTGCACATGCCCTTTACAACAAGGCAGAGCGTATTGGATAAGATCTTAATACAAGGTTAATTGCTCCTCTTTTATCAGGTATACTCACCTTGTGCACAAAATGGTACATACATTTCACTACCTAAATGCATATAAGGGAATATCAAATAAACACTAAGTTGTAGTTGTCTGAGCTATATAAGCCCACATTTATCAGAGCTATTGTCACGTTCTGGCAGGGCGGGCAGTGATATCCAACTCCCTCTCTTTCTCATATGGAGCAGGAACACCTGTTTATCATTATTACCCACACCTGTGTTCCCATTCAAAGTCCCTGTTTAATTAGACATCTGTTTATCATTATTACCCACACCTGAGCTCCTATTCATGGTCCCTATTTAAGTTCTTCCTTTCCTAGTCTGTCTTCGTTTTCTTACGTTCAATTAAGTCTTAGTTCTTTTAATAAAAATTCCTCGGTTCTCCCTGTACACGTGTTTGTTGCTATATAATTCAGAATACAATGTTGTTGTAATAGAATTTAGATTTAATTACATATCTTTTTGGTCATAAATATACACCCCATAAAGACAAAGCAAATACTTGATTTTAGAAATTAGCCCAAATAAAGACAACAAATCTGGTCAGTTTGGTATTACCTTGACAAGTGAATGCAAACACACCATGCAGAGAGGAAAGGAAAGTCTGAGGACATCTGAGAGAGGATAGCCAGAGCATATCAGTCTGGATAAGGCTATACAAACTCCATCATCCACTGTAAAGTACATATTTTACAAATGGAGAACATTTAATTTGGCCAAAAACAGCCAGAGAGAAAATATAAATAAGGTAAATTCCAACCCAATCATAGCATGTGGAGGTTTACAGACCCCCTGCTAGCATCTCAGACCACCCTGCTAGCATCTCAGACCACCCTGCTAGCATCTCAGACCACCCTGCTAGCATCTCAGACCACCCTGCTAGCATCTCAGACCACCCTGCTCGCATCTCAGAACACCCTGCTCGCATCTCAGAACACCCTGCTAGCATCTCAGACCACCCTGCTAGCATCTCAGACCACCCTGCTCGCATCTCAGAACACCCTGCTAGCATCTCAGGCCACCCTGCTAGCATCTCAGGTTAATGCTTCAACAATAAGAATTACATTGAATTGAAAATGCCATTCATGGGACAGTTGCTAGGAACCAAACTGCCTGTCTAAGATCACGTGGATAAACCTGAAGGTTTCTGAAGGTATTCTCTGGCAAGACACGTCCAAAATAGTTGTCTTTGTAACTTTTTCAATTGAATATGGGGTTTAAATCATTTGCATATCATTGCATCCTTTTTTATTTATTGTATGCAGCATCCCAACTTCTCTGGCAACAGGGTTGTATATAACTGTCCAAGGTTGAATTTGAGTGCACATACAGCGCTGATTAAAATGATGTTCTTTTTTAGGTTCACCATGAAATCCTAATTTCTAAAATATTTTAAATAGATCAGCGATAAGAGAAAACATCTCCTATAGCCGTCTTTTACATGTGGTTTAGGTTTTTTGTCCACCTATGCATCGCAGACCACCCTGCTAGCATCACAGACCACCCTGCTAGCATCTCAGACCACCCTGTTCGCATCTCAGAACACCCTGCTAGCATCTCAGACCACCCTGCTAGCATCACAGACCACCCTGCTAGCATCTCAGACCACCCTGCTCGCATCTCAGAACACCCTGCTAGCATCTCAGACCACCCTGCTAGCATCTCAGACCACCCTGCTCGCATCTCAGAACACCCTGCTAGCATCTCAGGCCACCCTGCTAGCATCTCAGACCACCCTGCTCGCATCTCAGAACACCCTGCTAGCATCTCAGGCCACCCTGCTAGCATCTCAGGTTAATGCTTCAACAATAAGAATTACATTGAATTGAAAATGCCATTCATGGGACAGTTGCTAGGAACCAAACTGCCTGTCTAAGATCATGTGGATAAACCTGAAGGTTTCTGAAGGTATTCTCTGGCAAGACACGTCCAAAATAGTTTTCTTTGTACCTTTTTCAATTGAATATAGGGTTTAAATAATTTGCATTTCATTGCATCCTTTTTTATTTATTGTATGCAGCATCCCAACTTCTCTGGCAACAGGGTTGTATATAACTGTCCAAGGTTGAATTTGAGTGCACATACAGCGCTGCTTAAAATGATGTTCTTTTTTAGGTTCACCATGAAATCCTAATTTCTAAAATATTTTAAATAGATCAGCGATAAGAGAAAACATCTCCTATAGCCGTCTTTTACATGTGGTTTAGGTTTTTTGTCCACCTATCCTTGCAGAACTCAACCAATTGAGTGAAGTCTGAGGGGTGTCTGGCTTACACTTCCCCCTTCAGATCCTTCCACAGCATGTTTATTGAAAGGTCATGACTTTTCCAATCCAGAACACAAATGTTATTTTTCTTGAGCCATCATTGTTTAAATGCTTAAATTGTTTTTTTGTGGGAAGACTAGTTTTTGTTTCAGCTTTAGTTCCTTGACTGATGGCCTGACGGCTCAATGATCTCCTGGTATACCTAAAACATAATGGTTCCCCTACTGATGTGCAGTCCACCAGACCCAGAGGAGGTAAAGCAGCCCCAGATCTTGACATTTCCGTCATCATGCTTGATTTTAGGGATACGTTTATTTTGGTGGCAGGCTGCATTGGGTTTTCAACTAACATTGCGGTTGTATTTGTGACCGAAAAATATCAATTTTTTTATAAAAATTTATAGTCTTTCCCGACTGATGTGCTCTCACTACCCTCTTCCTAATGTCTGAAATCTGCTTTCCTCCTGGCATGGTGTGTTTTGCATTCACCTGTATGGTACAAAACTAAACAGGCTTTTTTGTGTCTCTTTGTCAGTCCCATCCAAACTGATTCATGCAGATACCTCTTTTGATTTGTCTGTTTGGAAACCTAAATATGTACCCTCCAAATTATAATTACCCACATGATTTAATCAATGCAACTTCAGGTTTACTTATTTATGCATCCTTTTTAATAGTTTTTCAGCCCGCTCATGATTTCCTCTCAAGCCACACACAGTGGCCTCCACTAACACCCTGGCACCCTGGCACCCTGGCACGTCGGTGGGTAGATGAGGAACCACATGCAGACATTCTTGCGTATTTATTTCAAAGCAAAAACACAATATACGGACTATGAAAATGGTAAACAAAAGGCACTGGACGAAACAGGGGGTTTAGAAAACAAAACCCCCAACGTAAAGAGTGACATACAATAAACAAAACCCCCAACGTAAAGTGTGACATACAACAACGAACGACACACAGGGATCAAACAAAGGGACATATATACACAAGGGGGAACAGGTGTGTGCGATAAACTAATGAGCGAGACCGTGGTGCGTTAACAAAAAGGTGAGTTCAACATACAACACCAGCGCAGAATTGCTGTGCTGGCCAGATCGCTACACACCCATGGTAAATATGAGCCAAACGGGACTTCAAACCTTTAACTGAATATGAGCAAATTATTTCTACACTAGTAACACTTCACAATAAGGGTACATTAATTGACATTAGGCAATGATTTTGTAAAAATTAACAAACATGAATTGTAGGTCTTAATACATGTATTAGTTTTTTTTTCACATTTACTAAAGCATGTATTCATAAAAGTAAATAGTTTATTACTGCAAATATGTATTAACATTTACTACATTCATTTAATAAGTGATTGTTCATGTTTATTCCTGATGTAGTAAACATCTATATTAATTCTTGATTGTATTTTTCCTGGCTTTTTTCGGTCTCTTCGCATTTAACTTATTTGCTCATCTTCCAGCATCCCATCTTCCTCTTAAAAACAGGTTGAGAACAAAGGAAAAACTCAAATTTACTCTACACGCAATTGGAATTGTCAACAATGAGCCTGGAAACGGACGTGTCTCTATACTGACCCCACACAGTGAGGAGCATGGTTCTACACGCAATTGGATTGTCAACAATGAGCCTGGAAACTGACCTAACCCTAACCCCACATAGTGAGGAGCATGGTTCCAGTGGTCAAAGGACCACTGGAACCAGGCATAAAGTCTTCAAAACTATGACCAGATGCCACCAAGACAATCACACATTGTTTGGGTTTTCCATAAAAATGACCTTTGCTCTCATCAAATAACAAAATCAAGTGTCTACAATTTAACAATCGCTATTAAAACATGTAATGGGTTCTATGGTCAGTTGACACTGAAATAGAGCTTTTTGGTAACTAACACCAGAGGTGCAACATACATACAACACATGGACTTGCTCCTACTTACCTCGCTGAAATGATACAGCCATGCATACCAATAAATGTTGTAAGATTCCATGATGCAGGCCTTTCTAAACCAACAGCCAGAGGCAGAGCTGTCTCTTGTAGAGCTCCACTACTATGGAATGATCTGCCAATTAAGGAAAGAAATTCAGTTTTAAGTGACCTATGTCTTGTTACGTTGATTATGTTTGTCTTTACTCACCTGTGTCTTGTTACGTTGATTATGTTTGTCCTAAGTCATCTATGTCTTGTTACGTTGATTACATTTGTCTTAAGTCACCTGTTTCTTGTTACGTTGATTATGTTTGTCTTAAGTCAACAGTGTCTTGTTACGTTAATTACGTTTGTCTTAAGTCATCTGTGTCTTGTTACATTTATTATGTTTGCTTTAAGTTGCCACGTTTCTGTTCACACTTGGTGGGCTATTGGGCTTTGGGTACAAGCCATGTATGTATCTCTTTTAATTTATTATAAACTTAAGAATTCAACTTTGTTCTCTTCAATAGGTGTGTGTTTACCTCACTGCTTACTCCCCCGTGGAACGTACAAGCCTGGTGTTGCATGCTCTTACCAAGTGCCATACAACAAATAACATATGACAATAACACCATTATTTGTTTTACAGTAAATTATTATTGTGAACGGAAAGAATATGCACCATTCATCATTTGAAGGACAGCCCATCTCTAAAATTATAAGACATGTTGGTCGCAATCTCTATGTGAGGGGTTACAAAGGAAAGAGTTGAACTTTGAGATTTGACTTGTGAAGGCTACCTTTGGAATTTCTAATCTTCAGCTGATAAAACATCTAATGCATATGACAAATACAACTCATAATTGGCAGCACGTAGTACCAGACTCCAAATGCATATGACAAATACAACTCATAATTGGCAGCACGTAGTACCAGACTCCAAATGCAAATGACAAATACAACTCATAATTGGCAGCACGTAGTACCAGACTCCAAATGCAAATGACAAATACAACTCATAATTGGCAGCACGTAGTACCAGACTCCAAATGCAAATTAAAAGCTTAGAATCCAGACAAGATATTTAATTAATCCAATTCATTTATAAAGCCCTTTTTACATCAGTTGTTGTCACAAAGGGTTTTTACAAAAAGCTGGGGAAAAATCCCTATTGGTTCCGGATTTTAGGAAGAAACCTAGAGAGGGACCAGGCTCAGAGGGGTGACCACACCTCTTCTGGCTGTGCTGGGGGATGTTTAAGTGTACAAATTACTGGTTTGGGAGGGGGTCAGCAGAGTGGCTGCTGGAATCGTCAGGTATCATCTTGATCTGCAACAAAACCAGGAGGGCTCAGGTCAAGGTCTTTTGGGCCTGGTATTCAAGAGGTGTGGTCCAAGACTTCATGTCCTGCTATGTTGAAACGGTACAGGATACAAGGAAAAATTATAGTACAACCCTATGCCCCCTGGCACAATAATATAGCAGCATAAAACCGTGTCTGAGAGAGTGACAATGTGACCCTATCTGGGGGAGGCCCTGGACAGAGAGTGACAATGTGACCCTATC
>JACXGK010010920.1:0-17006 GCA_016801125.1 Novumbra hubbsi
AGCGTTGACCAGAATCAGTCCAATTACACATCCATCCCCTCTACAGCGTTGACCAGAATCAGTCCAATCACACATCCATCCCCTCTACAGCGTTGACCAGAATCAGTCCAATTACACATCCATCCCCTCTACAGCGTTGACCAGAATCAGTCCAATTACACATCCATCCCCTCTACAACGTTGACCAGAATCAGTCCAATTACACATCCATCCCCTCTACAGCGTTGACCAGAATCAGTCCAATTACACATCCATCCCCTCTACAGCGTTGACCAGAATCAGTCTAAACTTGTGGTTGAGGGTTGGGGGTATGAGATGTGTCAAATGGAGAGGCAAGGGAGAATGAGTAGTTGTCTGATCTTAATTCATTTTGTTTCCGGGGGCCTTGCAAGTGTGACACCGGTATGGCAACACACCAGTTGTTTTAAGGAGGGACAGTTTTGGACACATCTGAGGTAATGAGAATGGGCACTGGCATTTGCTTATTGTTCCATTAACGTTGTTCCAAGAGATGGAGGCCGAAGAAGTAACTTGTGTGGTTTTTATATTCCCAATGTAGAACCTCAGGTGTACGTTTTCAGTATTCCAGGTTCAGCCTTCAGAAGGATCACATCAGCGGATCCCGGTACAGTGTCGTTTAAGTGAACAGTTTCCCCATGCAACTAGCACATTTCATTGATTGTGTTTGATCACAATAAACTGCTCAAAGAGATTTAAGGGAACACTTATATCACACAAAATATATAAAATATCAAAATCTTTACTGTACCATCTGTTATTTGTTGAGAACAGAAGGACGTAACAACGTCAATGGAAACCAAAATCACCAACCAATTGAGGGCTAGATTCAAACTCGAAAATCAAGGTAAACAATTGAAATCACAGGCTGTTCCAGCTTGCATGAATTTCATCAAGGCAACTCAATGTGACTCAGCAGTGTGTATGGCCCCCATGTGCCTGTATGTATCACTTGTTCCCTTAATTGTTTTGAGCAGCGTAGTTAATAAAGTGACAAGAGAGACGTGTGTTCTGTTGTGCGTTTGTGTCAATATCACGTTGAACACAGATCGCACTGACCTCTGACGCCCACCGGTGCAGCATGTGTGGTATCGCAGCTCGACACTGTCATTTACAAACCGATGATCAGCACACAGGCCCTGAACAGGAGGGAGTTGTTAAACCACCCACGATGAGTGGCACCCGACCGCTGAATGATGAACAAACACGTGTCCATGCATGGCAATAGTCTAAGCCCTAACGTTTCTGTTTCCTGCTCATTCAATGTGGTAATTGAACACTGAAGCACCGTGGGAGCGGAGTCCTGCTGAGTTCTGCCACTGTATGTTGATGTCAAGTAGAAACATGCACATGATGTTGAAACATCCCAATGAGGAAGATGCTAACCAGACATGTGCAATTCATTAACAAGCGAAGGAATGGAAAACGGCGTAACTGTGAGCAGCTCAGTCCCAGTCCTGTTCAACCGGGCCTAGGATGGTCCAGCGGTCTGAGCTGTTGTCTCCGAGGCAGATGAGCTGCTGCTTCGCAGGCGAAACCAAAAAAACACTTTTATGGATCCTGAGGGTGGGAGTGAACGAGGGAGGGGGGTGAGAAAGCGAGGGAGATGGATTCAGAGGGAGGGCGCAATGGAGGAGTTGTATTCAGATGGGGGGATTCAGAGGGAGGGAGGGATGCAGGGGGGTTCGGAGTGAGGGAGGGGAGGAGGAAGCAAGGGGGATTAGGAGGGAAGGAGCGATGGCCTTCAGATGGTGGGAGGGAGATTCAGAGGGAGGGAGGGGGAGGTGGACTCAGAGAAAGGAGGGAGGAGGGACGGGGATTCAGAAGGAGAAAGGGAGGAGGATTCAGAGGGAGGGAGAGAGGTGTTTACAAGTGAAATTAAAAACCCATTCACCATCTTCATAGTCATTCATTTGTTGGCAGGTCAGAGAAGAAGCAGCTGTTGGTCTAAAAGAGAACGAGGAATGACAGAGACAGAGAAGGAGAGAGAAGGAGAAAGACGGGGAGGGGGAGAGATAAAGAAACAGAGAAGGAGGAAAGACAGAGAAGGAAAAAGACGGAGAAGGAGGAAAGACAGAGAAGGAGGAGAGACATAGACAGAGAAGGAGAGAGGCAGATACAGAGAAGGAGGAAAGACATAGACAGAGAAGGAGAACAAGAGAGACAGAATGTTGATTATGATTATGATTATGTTTGGATCTTCCCTCTCACTCTGTCCCTCTGAAACTTTGAAACGTTCCAAATTTGGATCTGTGTGGATAATCAGTGCTTTTCAATACACTCTTCTATGTCCATAATTTAGAACTATAGCCCAGTATTCTGGCTCATTACATTATAGTTGTATGTATTACTTCCTTTCACATTAAGAAGCACAATATAGATTGATTTGAGTCCAATAGACCAGCATCATGTCTTCTAATTGGTGAGCAAGGTGTCATTACCAGTCTAGTTTTCTCCAGAGAATAAACCCAGATGTTTCTTTCAGGCTCATGATGGGTCCTTCACATGTGGACTGTGTATTGAGGTCCAGCAGTGTGGCCCACAATCAACATCACTATTTTCATGAATTATTGATGATTCAACTGTTAAGAAAGCCCAGCTTGAACCACTTTTGCGGGCTTTGGCTTGAAAAATGATCTACACTCAAGGTGACTGACGTTGGAATCGGAACACTGATCCAGGATCAATTGCGGGTATTAGCGTATGAAGGCCAACTGATTCGACTCAAGCCAGCCCATGAAACTCAATTCAGATATGGCTCTGGGCTAATCATACCGCTCAGGGGGAATCTGACTCTGATTCATGCTCTTGCCACATTTGGGTCCGTATTCAAAAGACATGTCAGAGAAGGTCCTGGGAATCCTGTTAGAATCCGTTGTAAGATTAAAAAAAAGACGTCCCATTTCGAGAGTTTCCTGGACCAACTCTGAACCGGCTCAAAATTGTTTACCTCATACGGCTCTTTGAGTCGCTCGGGAGCTTCAGATGAATTATTAACATGTAAATGTAATCCTGACAGTTTGAGGTATTTTCACCATCGTTGCGAATGATGAGGAACAACTAATCCGGATGAGGAATCACAGCTGCACAAGTCGTACTCCACTTCAAATAACCCCAATGAATCTTTTTGTTGGCCTACAATGTTGCTGCTTCAAAGTGTTTGATGCAGCATACTGTTATAAGGATTCATGCATGTAAGAATGTTCTTTTTCCCCTTTTCTAATATTTGTAATTATGCTCCAGGAACACTGTATTACAGTGTAGCCTACACAGCAGGTAAGTACCTCTTTCTTCCCCGTTGCCTTGATGGTGTCGCTTGTAGCCGCCGTGGGTTATAGTTTTGCTTAGCTGTTAACATCAATCAAGCGAGACGGGCATATTGCACTAAATCATATCCGCACGCACCTGTGGAACGGCTCTACATTTTGTTTGGCACAGTCAATGTTGGTTTCGAGTGGCCAGTATTGTTGCTATAATGTACGAAAGATCTTACCGATTTCTAATTACACCAAGTTTAGGTCTGAATGCTTTAGTAGCTCCGGTAGACGAAAACGAACGTACACTAGGACTGAGTTTGTCTGAGCGGCATTTTAGAATCAACCTAAAATCTTTTTTTAACTCTCATAACCGGTTCTAACAGGATTCCAGGGGCCTTTTCACAGAGGCGTTGTGGATGTGGCCCGGTTTGGAATCAGCCATTTTTGTCCAGTCAAAGGGCTTTTGATACCCATGAACATAACCTCTGGTTCTCCATCCTCTCTGTACAGGGATGAAAGTCTCTAATCTCTGGCCAAATAAAAAAACAGACTTCAAAATAGCTGGATCAGCAGCCGCCGCAGAGACACACACAGCAACTCCAGAGTACTTGCAGAAATGCTTTGCTCTCACTTTCCTGTCCAAACACATTTTATCCCAAGTCTCTCTTCTCCGCCCTCCACGAACACGCAAACACACATACGAACGCACACACACACACACACACACACACAGCGGGGCTGAGAGGGATGTCAAAATGATGTCCATCTCTATTTGGCTACTGCTGTGGGACCGGGGGTTCGTTCGGCTCTGTGCTCCGACAGGACTCAGAACGCAGAAGTGCAGAAGCGTCATCCCTAAGGATGAGGATCTACAGCTGTACCTCATGAGGCGCGTGTGTGTGTGTGTGTGTGCGTGCATGTGCATTATGAGTTGACACATTGTACTTTCCACCACCTCTGAGATCAGTTGTGTTACATTTACAGAAAGAGACCATGTAAGGAGGTTGGGACCGAATGACAGGGGGAGGTGTGTTTCTGAGTGTGTGTGTGTGAGTGTGTGTTTGTGAGTGTGTGTGTTTGCGTGTGTGTGTTTGCGTGTGTGTGTGTGCAGGGGATATAGTTATCTCGTATGCTCAGATGAGAATTTGGGTCTGTGTCCGCAGGATGCTACTCTTTCTCAGGCCAAGGTCAGAAACGTGAAAAGGAACACGGGTATTCTGTTCCCAGGCTCTGCGGTGGTCACTGAACATGCTGGCAAACTTTCAGCCAAATTTCATTCTTAACGTGTTTAATTAAGCCCGCGAGATTTGGGCACATTTTTGTTTGGCATGAAGTAGCTTTGGATTGACACAAAAAACACAAGAGGAATTTAGCTAGAGAGACATTTTGCTGTGTACACATTGTTGATGTAATCTATCATAAGACGGTAATAATAGTAGAACTCATAATAGTACTGATCACACCACACGCCTTACTTCACCCAAATCAGAAATGAGTGATCTGAGAGGTATTCAGTTAATATGTTTTTGAGCGTGTGTAATTATATTCCTGTTAAGTAGACTCCCAGAAGATGAGGGAAGGTTTTTTTTTCCGATTGTGGTGCTTCTCATTGGCCATTTACTAATGTCTGACCAAGACCTTTCTCATAATAATATATATTTTATCCACAAGCATTTGAATATCAATCAAGCCCTCATTCCCCAGCCAATCTCCTGAAACACTTGCTAAGGTGAACATTGACTGTTTGCCCTCCACACTCACACACAGACACACAGTAGCACAGTACTGTACACACAAAGGAGCGCACATAAACTGGCATCGTTTTGCAGGCACTTGCACAACACACACACACTCATAGAGCTGTTGTGCTGTCGTCTGTTGATTTCCTCAGTTCCTAAAGGATTTCCGCATTGCCTGTAACATGTCAGCTGAGCTTGAGTGATACGGTGGCTTTGGCCCCTGGTGTCACGGAGCCTTCCAGAAACCCTCCCTCCCCAGCCATACCTGTGTGTGAACAATGCTCTCCTGAAAACCACAACAAAAATCGTTATCGCTGCTAACCAGGAACCGGATTACTCAAATACTCATTTGCAAGGATTTTGTACTCCAAAAATAAGAATAAAATAGGATGACATATAAAGTACAAATGAAGACAAAAGGAGACGTTAATTCATGGAAGGCTCTGTTTGGCTGTATACTTTTACATAATCTTATATTAACCCCCCAAACACACACATCCACACACACACATGTATAGACGCGGACGTAATCCTAACATACCTCCAGCCATCAAAGCATTCTCCGACACACACACACCCCTACCAGCCCATGGCTCTCCCGGCCGTGGTGCGTTGGGTTCAGGGGGGAGCGTTGCCATGAGGTGACCCCAGCAGGAAGGCAGTGTGCTGGCCACGGTGGTGCGGGCTCTACGGGGACATCCAGAGGGAGGGTGGAGGTTCGCAGGAAAGAGGAAGAGGTAAGGCCAAACCGAACAAGTGACAAAAGAGAAGCAACTCAGCCGTGGCTCGATTTACGCCGTCTGGTTTCCAGGGTGATGAGAACGGCTGTGCGAGAGCGGTCTGGTATCTGAGTTGGCTGGCTGTGGCCCGACTCCACTGCTGTTTGGCCGTTGACGATGTCTTTTCGTTCCCCTTTGTGTCTCTCTTGAAGTCTTAAGGGTTCCCATCTAATCTGTATGGCTGTAGCTTTAGAGACTGAATGAGACATAAAGCATTATGGCTGTGGCTGTACAGACCTGCGCTGTTGAAACGTATAGGACATTTCCATTTTGAGTTGAATGCAGCCTCTGCTAGAATGTATAACCGTTCAATGCAACAGTTACATGACTAGCTGGCTGTCGAAGTGCTAGGTATTAGCATTCACTTCAGCTTCAGTCCAAAATTAAAGCCTCTGAAGTGACGTCAACAAACAGTGGAGGAGTACGCAGCAAAGCCAATGACCTGATGCTAATAAAGGGGTGTGGTGAATATGACTTTAACATAGGCCTATACCTCTCAGAACCGATGCTAGAGCAGTGGAATCATCTAAGATCATTTCATCTCCACAATATTGGTGGGAGTATTTTCAACGTCAATGGTGAATCACAGAAGGAACACTGTTTCTTTGATATCTTTAAATTGGGCTGTAAAGCTGAACTTTAGAATTTGTATTGAACACTGTTCAATTTTACCAGAATTTGTATCAAACTGTGCTCTTGTAATGAACAGTGTAATATAGCAGAAGGTTCTGACATAGTAATTAATTAATTATTAAAACAATATTTAGCATCATGGATTACCAGTCAAAAAGGTCATCTTAGCCCAGACAAGTCAAGTACGGCTCCTCACAACTCCAGGCCAGGCAGCCCAGGTACTCACTATTATTTTAGCTCTCGCTTGTATTATCAAAAAAGATTAATGACAAATGTTTTTTCTTTTCTGAGAACAAAAAGATGTTTTAGCCGCTTGCTTGCATTATTTTAACATTGGCATTTTTTGCATGTGTAACGTGTTGCGAATAACCGGACCAAGGTGCAGGAGTGGCAAAACAGAAGGTCGTTTATTATGACCGCCGTGCAAAACCAAAAGAGCCGTCTAGGCTGAGGAGAACCGCAGCTCCTAAAACACGTAACATGCAACAATCACGGACACAGAGACCAGACACACAAGGCCTTATGTACTGCGGAAACAGGCAGCAGCTGTGAGGAATCAGGGAGGGAGGCGTTCACAGGACATGGGGAAAACAGGACAAAACACACACGATGGTGACTAAAAGACCGGCGACGTCGAACGCCGGATAGCCACGCCATCAGAGGAGGGCCCGTCTTAAGGTGGCAACGTGACAGCATGCAACACGTCAGTAGGAATTGATATGTTTTTTAGGGAATATCAGGTAGGCAGCCTCCTGTTATTGTTTAAATGTTCAAACTGCAAACACAAGAGTTTTGAAAAGTGGAAAAGATACGGATGAGATATCAAAATATTTGAATATTTTATGAATTAAATATTTAGGGACCCCAGCGGAGTCATAGGTCATTCAGAACCCTGGTCCTATAGCATTTACTCCCCGCCCAAGTCATAGGTCATTTAGAACCCTGGTCCTATAGCATTTACTCCCCGCCCAAGTCATAGGTCATTTAGAACCCTGGTCCTATAGCATTTACTCCCCGCCGGAGTCATTGATCATTTAGAACCCTGGTCCTATAGCATTTACTCCCCGCCCAAGTCATAGGTCATTGAGAACCCTGGTCCTATAGCATTTACTCCCCGCCAGAGTCATTGATCATTTAGAACCCTGGTCCTATAGCATTTACTCCCCGCCCAAGTCATAGGTCATTGAGAACCCTGGTCCTATAGCATTTACTCCCCGCCGGAGTCATAGGTCATTTAGAACCCTGGTCCTATAGCATTTACTCCCCGCCGGAGTCATATGTAATTTAGAACCATGGTCCTATAGCGTTTACAGCATGAGCATTACATTCCCATTAACGATTCTGGAAAATATACACTAATACATCCAGCAATTTATCTGGAGAGATACAACCACTGAGGCACTGTGGTGTTTTTCTCCGTGCGGTTGACGGGGATGATGCTGGTGGGGGGGGGATTAGTCCCATTGTTGTTGGCATAAATTGCTTTGGCCAGCCTGGCTGCCTCTCTACTGGGTAGCTCTCTCCTGTTGATCGATCTAATCCTTTGCCATAATGAGTTTCTCTCCCCCGACGATGTGAGCGGGGGGGGGGGGGGGGTGGGCACGTGGAGAAAGAGGTGTGTGTGAGAGAGAAAGATCGAAAATGGAAGAAAGAGAAATCAAGTACATGGGATCTCAAGTATTTGTTGGAGAAGGTCGGGTTCAAAAGGCAGAACATGATGTATCTAAGAGAGCAAGATGTCAGGGCCAAGTGAGAGAAAACCAGAGAGGAGAAGATTAAAGTGGTGGAGTGATAAAACTGTTAAAACCACTGTGATGACGTAGATCGGTGGGTGACGGTAGGTGGGTGAAGCAGACAGGCAGATGGAGAGACAGAGACAGAGGGCAGACAGACAGGCACAGACAGGATCAGTCAGGTACAGACAGGTACAGACAGGGACAGACAGGTACAGACAGGGACAGACAGGTACAGACGGGGCAGGCAGACTGTCTCCATAGACAATTTCTCCGTAGAGGTGTTCATGGAGTCCATAGAAGCTGCGTTGAGATGCTGCTCTACATGTCAAAAGATCTATTGATAAACAGCCACTTAAATGGTCCCCGATTTGTACCCCACTTGGAACCAAAAGGTATCCACGACACATCGGGTGGGGTTTGGGAAATAGACAATGACACATGCATATGTGATTGTGATCTCGGTTTTCATTGCAGCCCAGCTCCAATTCTGCTACTGACATTGTCCACCTGAGACATCCTTTTAACTTGCTTCCTTTTCAATGTTTAATGTCCGTCATGTATCTATATAGTCAGTTCATTACATTTCAGGGTATTTTGTGTTTCAATTAACCGTTCTAGGCTCTCTGCATCTATGAAATGGCATATTTGCTTGAACCCAAATCACTAGATCTTCCTTTTTCTCTGCCAACTCCGTGTCAGCTCCTCATTCACTTACAGTAGTAAAGCCTGTCTAATAATTGTATTATTTTAAACTGTTGCTCAACAAAAGGTAAATGTACTTATTGACACTGGAAACGTTGTATTTAGCCTGGCAGCTAGAATTTTGTCCTAACCGGGACGGGGGAGTAGCCTGGTGAGAGCTGAATCAGCGCTGTCAGTCAGGGGCTGTTTCATCATCTGCTTTCAGACGGATCAAGGCCTCATCCACCACATCAGACTGTGTCGTTCTGTCCTGCATCACCGCAATAAACACCAGGCACCTGAGGCCTCTGGCACTCATAAACACCCCAGTGGATTTACATGGAAATTACCCCTAATAGAAAATCAAGCCCCCGGGAAAGGGGTTTCTGTCTGCACAGTGGCATCATCCATCCGTGTGTGTGTCTGTGTGTGTGTGTCTGTGTGTGTCTGTGTGTGTGTGTCTGTGTGTGTCTGTCTGTGTGTGTGTGTCTGTCTGTGTGTGACAGACTGTGTGTGTCTGTCTGTGTGTGACTGCGCGTTGATGTTTGGCAGGATTGACTGAAGAGCTACAATGCGTAGCTTTTGCATTTCCCTGTTTTCCCATAAGTCTGTCTCATTTTGACTTCACACAAGCAAGTGCAAAATCAAAAACTACAATCCCTCTAGCCTCTAATCCCTTCAGCCCTTATAGTCTACTTCCGTGGAAAATCAGCCTAGTCCCTGGTTCAGCTCTTGTGGTCTAGTCCCTGGTAAATCAGCCTAGTCCCTGGTTCATCCCTTATAGTCTAGTCCCCAATAAATCAGCCTAGTTCCTGGTTCAACCCTTGTAGTCTAGTCCTTGCTAAATCAGCCTAGTCCCTGGTTCAACCCTATAGTCCCCAATAAATCAGCCTAGTTCCTGGTTCAACCCTTATAGTCTAGTCCTTGCTAAATCAGCCTAGTTCCTGGTTCAACCCTTGTAGTCTAGTCCTTGCTAAATCAGCCTAGTCCCTGGTTCAACCCTATAGTCTCCGATAAATCAGTCTGGTCCCTGGTTCCACTATTATAGTCTAGTCCCTGGTAAATCAGCGTAGTCCCATGTATCTGAACATAAACTGTTTGTGATGCTTGGTGCTAACATTGATAACATTATTAGTCCGATCCCTACAGCCGCCCATCTCAGACAGAACCAATAGGGGCCCTGGTGGCCCTAATGAAACGCTCTTCCCTCCCCCGTAATGTGGCACAGTGTCACCTGTCTATACCCCGGTCTTGGCTTGGACGCAAGACCCTCGCCCGTCACTTCCCCCGGGCTCTCAGGAGAGGGCGCTAGTGTGTTTGTCCCACAGGGGAGGGTGACTGGGCCCAGAGGGACTTTGTCTATTAAACCGCCGTCGTAGTGGCGACAGGGCAAGTGTTGAAAGACAAAGACACAATCCAAGACTCCGTATCACCTGGTCGTCCCTTCTCAAGACAAACGGGATTCGCTCTTAAAAGCTGTTTCCTGCTGTAATCTTTCAAACGCGCCGTTTCCTTGCGCGGCGAGGGTTTTTGAGGCAGCCAATACCCGCGAATACCCAGAACCCTCGAAAAACGATCTGGAAGCCACTGGGTTTTTTTTCCTCGCGTATCTAGTGAATCCTTAGAAGCCGCGAGGTTAATCCACTGTGCTTGGAGACCAGCAGCCCTGCTGTGTCATCGTGGAGTCCATGGCAGTCTTCGAGACGAGGAAAGAAGAGAGAGATGCAGCTGTCTTGGCTAGGCTACAGAGCCATGCTGAGCTGTGTCAAGCCGAGCCAAGCTGTCTGTTTACTGAACGACAACAGTCCCCGAATAACTAGAAAGTATCAGTAAGCAATAAACAGTCTGGAGGGGAAATAAAAGAGAGCCATTCATAAATCAGTTACATCAGATCTACCTGTGTGGGAGGGTGGACATGAAAGGGCCCCTGGGAAGGTCCAGAGGAGGGGGTCATGGTGCTGTTGCCTGTGGGGGCGGTGGGTGCCGTGGCCCCCGGCTCAGGGACCCAGGGTCTCCGGTCGCCAACCACAGCCGGTGTGTATACGACCCCCGCCTCCTCGCCTTCCCTCTCCTGCGTCTTTCAATTAAAGCCCGGCTACCTTATGAATTTTAATGTCCACTCCTGCTCTTGACCTACCGGCTCGTCTGAAAGTCTCCGACACTGAAACATTGACACACTTCTCCCGGGCTCGGGGCGCCGGTCCAGACCACGGCGGTGCCGGGGAGCACGGTGCTGTTTGCTAAAAGCCAGCGTTCTGCTGAATTATTAAAGGACACGGAGATGGAGATGGGTTATAGAGAGATGGAGGGCGGAAGACATTACAGAATAACACCGGAGACACTCAGGGCGGCTACGTACAACAAAACAGAGGTTCGTCCGAATGCTGTGAAACGTGCTGGCTGATCTATGACCTGACAATTCAGAAATATATTACCCTTAAATATCCTAAATTCTTTCAGTCAACTATCATCAGGGATTTGCCTTATTATTATTGTGCAACGTGTTTTCATCGAAGCCAAACTTTCAGACTTTTGATAAGATATTTAAAATTTCCCCAAAAGCATGCCCATTTCGTGCAATATACACCACCTGTCTAATTAGGTAATTTCACTTCTTAAACATGAAAATATTCATCAATCCATGTGTTGAGTATTCACTACCTCCAAGGGGTACTTGAGCCTCACATTAAATGTAATTTATATTAGGCCTGCGGGGTGTAAATGCTATAGAGTCAGAATATTTGTATGTCCAAGCTGTAAACATCTATTTTGCTTGAATTTAAGTATATTATGATGTTTTCTGTTCTTCCTTTGTGAAATTATGCAGTGAGTTTACATTTATCGAAAACAATATCAGGACCATTTTTTTATTAAACTCTCTTTAGCTATTTTTGTTAATCATAGCATATAGTAATACCACTGTAAAACCTCTAGAAAGTTATACAAGCAGATAAGTAAAATCATCAGATAGTTATAGAGCAGAGTGTAATACAAGCAGAAAGTAATAACAGCATATAGTAGTACCACTACAAAGTAATACCAGCATATAGTAATACCAACAGATTTCAATACCAGCAGAGAGTAATACCAGCAGAGAGTTATTCCAGCAGATTGTAATGGCAGTACATTGTGATAGCAGCACTAGGCCAAGGTCAACCGCACTTTACATACAGACGAGAGGCTGACGAGGTGTGTCAGTGTGTGTGAGCGTTTCAGAGAAATGGAGACAGAGTGCGTGTGTGTGTGTGGCACGCTAGGAAAGAGATATTGATGCAAACCATAATTTTTCACGATCAAGTAACCCTTTAAATCCTACTCCACACTGACACACACAAACAAACCAATAAACCCTGGATCAGTAATGTGAAATGTTTTTTGTCTCCCCACAGTGACTCGTCAATGAGCCAATAACATTACTGCCCAATGACTCCAATCAATTGACCAGGAACAGACTGTGGAAGATTTCCAATACATTAATATGGACCTTGGGGAGGAATAATCTCCTTGTTAAATGACATCCAAACACACAGAACATATATTCACTAGCTCTGCTTTTAGGTTTCATGCAACATTTTTCTAAACAAATCCACTGTTTGTTTGGTATTAAAATGGGGATCATAGTTATTATAATAACAATATAGGTAGAATGCCAATTTAACAAATCTCAGCCAAAATAGATGACAATAAATCAGATTCACACCAGACAGTGTTGGAAAAAAACCTCCCTTTCTTCTGTAAACGTACCGGTGTTAATTCCCTTTAACAGCACCAACACCGAGAAAAGTCCAGTTTGTTCCTAATCAGATGTCGTTTGACGTCGGTATTATTAATCTAGTGGCTAGCAAGTCCTATCAGTCCAAACGCATGTACCATTTACATAATGGCCCTTTGATAAATTCCGCAAAATTAAGTGAAACACGAATAAAGGAATAAATCCTTTCACAAAGATCTGTCCTCTAGTGCCAAAAATAAGCCATTGTTTTTTATTCCCCAATGGGGGAATCTGTTGTGATGGGGTTTTGTGTCAATCAAATACAATCGCAGGTAAAATGCAGCAACAAAAGACGTGGTCGGTTTGCCCACCTGTTCCACAGTTTTGGCCGCATATGATGCTGCAGAATTGGGCACAAAGGACCATTTTGGCCGTATTAAACATCCACATCCTGCTTGAAACGTAGCTTGTTTCATAGTCTACTGAATGTTCTGCCGAAGTGAAGTGTGTCGTTTTTTCCGCTGCTGGTTTTTACCCGTGACGGTCGGCACAACAAAGCCACCCATTGAGCAAAAGTATAAATGAGTGAACATTTCAATCACTTGAATTGACTTAATTTGGAACTGGGAGTGAGGGGAGAAGCATTTATTGGCATTATTCAAAACGGACCGCTTTTCAAACTAAATTGGTTATTTTCTTTTCCAGTTTCAGGCCAAATGAAAACGCTCAATTTTCCTACACTGTGGAATTATCCTCATCACCGGCGCAGACCACTCCATTAATGCACGTTTTTAGATTAACTTAAAGTTGCTTTCTAAACGAGATTTGATGAGTTTAATCTCCCCACGGAGGTGTTGCAGTTTATAGGTACCAGCTCTCTTCTGATGAGAGGGAGAACTTTCCCTGCAAATACTAGTCAACTGGGACGTGCAAAAGAAATGAAAATAGAACAGCATGTGTTTCTAGGTTGTTAGAAATTATAGGGACTAGACAGAAAAATAATTAAATTGTTATGCTGCTCAGAGCTTTGAGTGGGCTGATTCATAGAAGAGCTTTGAGTGGGCTGATTCAGAGAAGAGCTTTCAGTGGGCTGATTCAGAGAAGAGCTTTGAGTGGGCTGATTCAGAGAAGAGCTTTCAGTGGGCTGATTCATAGAAGAGCTTTGAGTGGGCTGATTCAGAGAAGAGCTTTGAGTGGGCTGATTCAGAGAAGAGCTTTGAGTGGGCTGATTCAGAGAAGAGCTTTGAGTGGGCTGATTCAGAGAAGAGCTTTCAGTGGGCTGATTCAGAGAAGAGCTTTCAGTGGGCTGATTCAGAGAAGAGCTTTGAGTGGGCTGATTCATAGAAGAGCTTAAAAAGGTCTGACTCCCCATGTCATCAACGACGATGAAAACCTCTGAATTGCCAAAGTCAGGTTTGAGGTGGTGAGTCATCACCCTGGCGGAGATGTCTCTCGAGTGTCGTCATCCAAACATCATGACAGGCGAAACCGCCTGGGGAAATGGTGGAGCCGAGTGACTACAGAGAAGAGCACCTTAATCTGAGCCTTGTAGGACACTAGCACAGGTCTTTATGAATATACTCTGATTCCCAGAGGTCCTATCCGATCTTCATTAGCCCCCCTCCCTGTGGTTCAAAATGTGCTCTGTTCATTTGTAATAAAGATCAGAAGGGTTCGTGTAGCCCGGTTTTAATTGACGAGTCCAGAGAACATTCTTGTTAACGAGGTGCTCCGGTGTTTTCTTGTGTAAATATTAGATAACAAATTGCTTTTACATGACAAGGTGTGGCGATTAGGCTTAATAGAAGCACTGTGGTAAAATAATTGGAAAGATGTCTGACATTCTGTCTACGGCGATGAGGCATTTCATTTATTAGCAACACAGCTGTGAAGGACAATACAAATTATTAACAGACTACAATTATGCATCTTCCGAAATGCACTTTTGTAGACCTAGACTTGACACAGATAACAGAGAGATACAGTACTGGCTTTAACAGAGAGATACAGTACTGTCATTAACAGAGAGATACAGTACTGTCTTTAACAGAGAGATACAGTACTGTCATTAAAAGAGAGATACAGTACTGTCTTTAACAGAGAGACACAGTACTGTCTTTAACAGAGAGATACAGTACTGTCTTTAACAGAGAGATACAGTACTGTCTTTAACAGAGAGACACAGTACTGTCTTTAACAGAGAGATACAGTACTGTCTTTAACAGAGAGATACAGTACTGTCTTTAACAGAGAGATACAGTACTGTCTTTAACAGAGAGACACAGTACTGTCTTTAACAGAGTGATACAGTACTGTCATTAACAGAGAGATAAAGTACTGTCATTAACAGAGAGATACAGTACTGTCATTAACAGAGAGATACAGTACTGTCTTTAACAGAGAGACACAGTACTGTCTTTAACAGAGAGTTTATTTGGGTATTAAGAAAATAAAATCAATGTGTAATATATATATATACCTCTGGGGAGAAAAAAAGCAGACCAAAAGTTTTGCAATGGTCTCTTTAATTGAACCCTTCTGTTACTCACTCAAAACTTTGCTTTTCAACTTTTTTAAAAGGGTAAGAAAAAGTGGCAGTGGTCTTTTTCAGAGCTGCATATGTATACACATGAATATATTACAAATGACTATCTAAATAAATGACTTTAGTTTGACAGGGGTTTAAGATGTTGGTACAGTACTATAACTGGAAAGAGATGCACGCTGACCCACACTGAGACATCTACGCAGTAAAAAAGAAAAGAAAAAAGAAAAAAACTAAACTAAATATATGCTATATATACAACAATGTAGACTAGCAGCAATTCCAAACCCTGAAGAAAAGGTGGGACGTCCAGGTGGAATAGATATTAAATACTAATATAATAGTGCCTATGAATGGTAAACGAAAATATGCTAATGTGTTGTGAATGTGCATAGAGTGTCCTCTGAGCATTTGAAGTGATTCATATAATCCATATGATGATAGTGTCGTGATGCTTTGGTAACATCTACCAGATGGCTGAAGAGTGAACAGACCGTAGCCTGGATGGCTGTAGTCTTTTATGATGTGCCGGGCTGTCCTAAGGCATCGCGTGTGGTAGATGTCTTCCACGGGGAGGGGAGATGACAAGCGATGATGTGCTCTGCTGACTTCACCGCCCTCCGGAGGGTCTTGCGATCCGCTGCGGAGCCCCTGCTCCAGGCCGTTCTAACTGTCCGCTCGTCTGGACCAGGTGAGGTCATGTTTCATGAACACACAGAGGAACTTAAAGCGGGAGAATCTCTCCACCTCAGTTGCATCGATGTGTGTGGCGGAGGGATTCCCCCCTCTGCCCCCTCCTGAAGTCCCCGATCATCAATTCATCTTTTTAGTCTTTTATCGTGTGGAGCCGTGTTCCCGGACATTTCCAGGTCCTGCATACACAAGTCCAGGGGGGTTTAATATCTGTCTCCACCCACCGAGTGTCTCCACCTCACCTGTATCCCTTCATTTTCAACTTGAATAGAAGCCTTACAAAGAGAACGTAGAGCTGAATGGTATCGTGGCAATGGGCAATCAATGGTTGTATTCCGCTAGATATACAACTGGATGTCCGAGGGAGACCTGGTGAGAGTCTGTGGAGAGAGAAAAACTGTTGTGATGAGGGACCTGGATAGGGGCTGCGATGAGATTAGCTGAAAATCAGCATCTGGTAATGATTAGGTCAAGGATGTTGCCTACGTTGAGAGTGAGAGAGGACAGAGGAAGCTGGCACTGGAAAACATACTACTTTTGGGCAATACCAAAAAAGAGTATCTATAGATTCAATTTCCTCCTTGTAGAATCTACACATGGCTCACCGTTCAACATCCCATATGCTGAGTATTTATTGTAAGCAATAACTGCCGGTTCAAATTGAAAAGTATTGATTGATACATCAATTGTTGTTTTGTATATAAGCTTATAAATGTGTTGCCATGGTATTGGAATATCAAGTATCTGTTAATTACCTGGGTGACATTATTTTACCTATACTTGTTTCCCCAAATCGTTTTTTAATCATCTATCAGTACATTTAAGTTGAACCATAGGATTTGCTTGTTGTAATGTTTGTTCTGTATCATCTGGATTAGAATTATTACTTTTATTTACAAGTATTGTTAATTGTTACGTATCTTTGTACGGCTTTGTTTAAAAATAAATATATTTTAATCAGGGTTCCAGCCTCAATCCGACAATCAAAAGTGGTATTGTTGTAAATTCACATCTGTGCAATCATTTTGTCATCTTTATATTCTTCTGTAGTTCCCTGTGTTTGTGTTGGCTGCACTATTATATTCCTCTGTAGTTCCCTGTGCTTGTGTTGGCTGCACTATTATATTCCTCTGTAGTTCCCTGTGCTTGTGTTGGCTGCACTATTATATTCCTCTGTAGTTCCCTGTGTTTGTGTTGGCTGCACTATTATATT